>JARBWK010000010.1:87175953-87443506 GCA_030556195.1 Anolis apletophallus
CTGCAGAACATTACACAACAGTAATGTATTGTTTTAAGTTATCCTATGATAGTCCTGGATGGAGTTAACCCTTTATTCATCTTGTTTCAGTAAACTCATTTGGTTATCTTTTCACCTTGCCTCAAGTGCCTCTGTCTGAAAAAGACTCTTAACAGAAGTTATCAGATAGACCTGAGTAAAGCCAAAGGATCGGTGTGCCATCACAATGATGATAATGATGGTGATGCTGATGATAATAATAGGTAGAGGGAGTCCTGAAGGTCCTCTGGAGATTAAAAATGACATTGGCATGCATTACTTTTGACTAATGACAATTGTTTTTTTTTAAGTATACTTTATTGATTTTGCAGTTAAAAAAACAACAGAAACACCACAGATACAGTCTCTGGCAGTTGACACACATGTATGACACCCCCGCCCCTCCCCACCCTTTAAAAAACAAAACGTAACATAAAACAGTGACCTCCGATCCCGGAGAAGTCGACACCGTGCTTCTCATTCTAGGATGAAAAACCCATCCTTTCCTTGTTTATGAACACCCAAAGTGACTTTTTCTATGTGTCGGCCGAGGTTCCCTATCGGGGTAGGTAACACAGGCACTAAGATTTGGTACTATGTTTTTGACCTGTCCATTTATCTCAGTTATTTTAGGTACTCCGAGATCTTAGACCAGTCTGTTGTCTTAATGGTGTTCTCATAGTCCATGGCTTGTGTCAGACGGTCCATCTTCATGATCTCATGTATTTTTGTTTTCCAGTCCTCTAATGATGGAACCTCTTCATTCTTCCATCGTTTGGCCAGGCAGAGTCTTGCTGCTGTTGAGCAATACACAAACAGCTTTTCCTTATTATTGACTAATGACAATTGTGACCATTTTGTTGGGGAAGAAGAAAGGTGTGTCTGTGGATAGAGTCTTTCTTCCCACCCTGTGAGAATGTGTTTAAAAAACCAAACAAGTTATTCCTGTTGCAGGGGAAAAAAATAGTAAATTATTTTTCTCCCTGCTGGAACAACTAATTTAATCAAGTGCATCCATACTTAAGTCCTATTGGCAAATCCCCTCTGAACAAATCTTGCCAAGAAAACTCCATGACGGGTTCACCTTAGGGTCACCATAAGTTGTAAATGACCTGAAAGGACAAAACAACGGTAAGTATGGCTAATGTCAGGCCGAACATATTATAACAGATATGTATGTGTTCATGTATGCTTGTTTGAATAGTATAATTTAAAACAATTCCCTTTACCTGTTTGTTAACAGAAGGATTTGGTGCACTGATAATAAATAGCAACACTGTTGATCCAACTTGTCTGTTAATGATAATAGAGATGAAAACTCAGTTCATATGAACCTTAGATAAGAGGATCTTATATAAGAAGCTAACTCATAGACATATCAGTGAATGAATTATGCCCCTGCACTAGGGGGTTAACCTAAAAGTGTTTTGTTTTCATATGTGAGATAAGATTTATCTGGATTTTTGACTTTAATAAAATTACATTGGAACGGTAATATAGCTGAACAAAGCATGGGCAGAAGAGAGGTATTGTCATGATATCTTATTAACAGATAATCATTTTGTTCTTTCCAAGGAATATGGGACAGATGTATGCGTTTTCATTTCAGCGAATGGAAAGAAAAATATTTTTATTTCAGATGAAATAAATTTGGCTGTTCATCTCAGTATGTGGGACTGTCAAAGTTTATAAATTTGGCAGCATTTTTATATGATCATTCCTGGTTTCCTTTAGATGCACATTAAACTGATATATTTTTATGAAAACCAGAGCTGAATGGGGAATATGTTTTCATCTTCTGCTGTTCAGTTGCTGGTGAAGAATTCAAAGTCTTACTCTATTTAGAGCCAAATGGCGAAAAGTTTGATTTGGTGGATTAAAGGCCAATGAAAATCTGTATGGGATACCCACACAATTGTTTTGATTCCCCCACCTTCCAATCCTTATTAAAGTCTTGTAACTTTTTGCCATTAAAAGCAAAAATTCTTTGTATGTGTATGTTTGCAACATCCATGGGGTTCTCATTATAAAGATAGCATAGTTTCTTTTGTATAAGCAGTTTGGGGTAAGGAGGAGAAAATTATGTATGCAAACACAAATTGTATACAAATGTATACGTGTGCATTCAGTGGATCCAGACTGAGTCATATATAGCTGGGCTGGCAGAAGTGCCTTAACTTTCCTTTCTCTTCTTGAGGCCCTTCCAAAATAATGAAGCAAGCTACAGTGATGGTGAAAGAGATCCTCCAAATTGTGAGGAAGCATCTAGTGGTGAGTAGTGCTCTGCCAAGAAGGTCTACAATCTGCCCTCCTTATTTGTGAGTTTGACTTTTGCAGATTTCATTACTTATTGAGGTCTCTTCTACACTAAACTTGGGAGGAAGTGGGTTAAAAAAATCTGCTTCCTCCCAGGTTTCAGCCCCCACCCCCTCCCACAACCTCGGGCTTTCCCCATTCCTCCATTTCCTCCCCAAAACTTATCGGAGGGGTCTATTAGCAGCACAGGCCCTCTTCACAGTCCTCCTGATGTGAGAAATGATGCCAGGAAGTGAGGGGTGATGGAAATCCTTCTTCTCTGCCACCTCCTGATGGTAAGTTTTGGGGAGGAAATAGGGGGCTGGGTGGAGGAGGTGGGTGCCCTCCTGCTCCTTTAGCCTCTAGGAGCCTGAAGAACCAAGACAGCTATGGAGATTGACCCCTGGGACTATGGAAGCAGCCCTAGGAGTCAATCCCCACAGGCCCACAACCTGCAAAGATCTGAACCTTAGATTAAGGTCCATAACTTTGCAAGTGTCAAATTAATACAGAGTAAACTGGGAAAACTCAGTTTACTGTACAATAATCTGGGTTTACCTGAGGTGTCATGTGGATGCCTCAGTTAAGCCTGTTACCTATCACAGGCTCTAGGACCTATGTAGAAAGACCCTGAATTGAGTAAAGAGCTCTCTCTATTAATCTCTAAATCCTCCAGTGCAACTCTATGGGCATATTCCAAAGGAAGCTGACCATAGAGTTCTGCTGGAGAACCTAGAGATTCCTAGAGAAATGTTCTCATGGGGACTCCCTCTTTACTCCATGGTGACAGAGGGGACCCCTTTGGGACACTTATCAAAGCTGATCCAGTGTCCAGCATGCCAGATCAGTCCTGAAGTGTCAACATTGATGTGCTAATGGAGGCGAGATGCCATAGCCCCATCCTTTCTATCATCGTGATATCATTGCTTTCCAACTGGTTTACATACAGTAAATCAGCTGAGTATCTGTAGGGCTATGCAAATGGAGGGATGAGTAAGAAGAGAAGGACAATGTGGAGGATTCAGGTGACAAAGAGTTATGTGACTAGAAAATAAATGTGTGTTAGTGAGAATCCTTCATTCCTTAGGTGATCCCTCATGGTCGAGTATGATTGTCTTCCAAGTGCAGAGTCCTAGCAGTGGGTCTGTAGGTGACTGTAGAGACCTATTATTGTTCTGCATGTTCTTCCATAGTGAAGACATAGGTTTCCAGATGAAAGGCGGTCCCAATCAGGGTTGGCTTGGTGTGCCTTTCTCTTGGCACATTTCTCCTTTTAGCCCTTAGTGGAATGAATTAGTGGAATGAATATGTGGGTGACTTTATAGAAGTGTGTTAATAGGTTTATTTATTGATTTCCCACATTTCTAACCTGCCCTTCTCAACCCCCGAGGGGGGGACGACAACGTAGGGTGGTTTACACCAGCAACAATTTGATGCCACAAGATAATACAAATATAAACAAATACATGTATCTGGCCAAGACCCGCATAGCATGCGACCTTGGCCTCTACCTTTCCATTTTCAGGACTTATATTTGTAAAAGCAAAAGCTGCACTATGTGCAGTATGATGAAATCATACTTCACACACTCATTGTATGGAAGCCATCATTTACAGGACAAATGCGAGACAGAATTATGAATCCCAGAACAAGGAGCAGGATTACTTAATATGAGGGTGGGGACAAGCCCCCCTGAAATTTTCATGTAAAATTGGACACCGGGACTATGATGTAGTTGAGTGACCACAGCATTAATTATTCCAAAGTGTACTAAGTGATCAAACACTAAGAAATATTTATAAAACAATTGTCATTGAGCCACATCAAGCTTAAAACAGGATTATTAGAACCTACAGAGTGTAGAATTACTCGGTAATAAGATGCATTGATGTAGCCACCATGGCTTGGTGGTGTGAGTGTTGGACTATGACTCTGGAGACCAGACTTCAAATCCCTTATTCAACCATGGGATCCCATTCTCAGTCTCAAAGGAAGACAAAGACAAACTCCCTCTGAACAAGTCCTGTCAATAAAACTTCATGATAAAGTTACCTTAGGGCCACCATAAGTTGGGAATGACTTGAAGGTTCAGAACAACAACAACAAAAGCTGTGTTGAATACATAGGAGCCCATTGTGCTTCTCAAGATTTAAGGATGCTTGAATGGTAATGGCTAGGAAAATAATTTGCCCTCCCTTGCAATCTCCCTCGGAGATTAGGCTCCCCAAATACCCCCGTTTCTGCGAGTCCAGTTATCTCCTCCGAGTTTTTAACTAACTAACTAATTAACTTTATTTCTTATGAGTCGCCCTCCACGAAAGGTGCTCTGGACGACTTACACAATTAAAATAAACAGGTTACATAGTCACTGCTTGTTACTCAATCATAGGCTCTGCTGAAGACCCATGTCTTAAGTGCCCCTAATGTTCATGTGGCCCACCCTGAAGCTTCTCTTTTAGATTCACTTTGCTGTTGTGTTTTCAAAGATGCATTTTATTGTGTTATTGCTTTTATTGTGTTTATTGTTTTTCGATGTTGTTGATATTTTGTGATGTGTTGTTCGGGCATGGCTCCATGTAAGCCGTTCCGAGTCCCCTCTGGGGAGATGGATGCGGATTAGAAATAAAGTTGTTGTTGTTGTTGTTGTTATTATTATTAAGTAGAACCAAGTAGGAGAAATTAATAGCACCCAGACTGCCAATGTTGAACCACACCCGACAACACACATCCCTTAAAAACAGCACCATGGTCCCTGCACAAACTTCATAAAGCAGGTTTGGTACTTTTCCGAGCATAAAAAGTACAGTCAGAGAGTGATGCTACTTGCGTGTCAACTCTGAAAAAGAGGGTTTTGGTGCCAGAAATCAGACAGGCACTTGCAATGAAAGACTAACACTGTGATTAAATGCATTTTAATACACCCTGTGCCCAATTTGAGCTAATATAGGCTAGATGGGTGAATGCAGTGCAGTTGGAGCTATGGAAATTTAATGTGAATGAGAAACACCACTGCGCATGGCAAAGAGTCTGACCTTCTCCGCTGCTGGCACGGAGCCTGGAAATATTGTTTCAACTCAGGGAACAGAGAGACTCAGCATTGATATACTGCACTGTGTGAAAGAAATAACTAATAGATGGCTATTGTTCTCAATCTTAGGTATGACAGAGAGATGATGCTAATGATTTATGCAGTGTTTATTGGTTTAATGAAATGTCATGTAAGCAACAGTAATCACCAGCCAATTATGATTGTTGTTATCCAGGAAGAAGAAGGGGTGGGCTTTACTGAAATGACTCCATTGGGGTATAAATGTCTTTGTATGAGAAGTGACGGGGTCTTTTGCCCCTACCTGCAGCTGTGTTCTGCTGGCAGAAGCCCACCAGCTGGTGCCAGAATAAATTCTTTTTGATTTTCACCTATTTCACAGTTGTCGTGTGTTCTCCTCATCCTAGAACCCGCGCGTACAAGCAGCTTTGGTAAAGTTAAATTGGTACTTGGAGTTCCATAACTCCTCAATTCTGCTTCATTTGGTGACCCCGACGTGATGGTAAAACGTACCTAGACGGGTCTGTGTTGAGGGAAAACTAACACGGTCTCCATTGCGGACAGCGCTCGCTCCCAGGCTAGTAAGGTGAGACTACCCAGGAGGGCTGGAAGGGGCGCCCCGCCTGTTTTTGACCACTTTTTGCACTGAGCCGGCCGCCTGGCTGGTCCCAAACGAACGCCTGTGGACACGAGAGAGACTGCAGCTAACGTTGTGGGTGAACTCAAGCCCGAAGGAAGAGGCTGGCTGGGAAGCAGCCTCTTGAGAGCCGGCTAGTATAAAGTCCGGGGACATCCTAACAAGGTGCCCAGCCGCAGGGGCTAGCAAACCGGCATAAGCGCGCGCAGGGAGTCGGAGGCGACGTCAGGTCCGATCGCCAAGAGCCGACGCAACTCGATTGGTGACGTGGGAAGGCGAGACGCGAATCCCAGGGTCTGCAGGACATCGGCAAGTATAGTTTATTTCGTGCACTTTAACACTGAGGGAACACACATTGGAGGGGGGAAAGCACTGAAGTGGGTTTTGATCTCAGGCTAGAGAAATGGGGAGTGCAGGCTCAAAGCAGAAGAGAGAGACCCCTTTGCAATGTGTGTTAGATAACTGGGATAGGTTCTGTTTGCTGGCAGTAGAAGGAAACACCCAGGAGATGAAATCTTTTGAACTTAGCAATCTGTGCACAGAGGTTTGGCCATCTGTCCAAGAGATCGGATGGCCAAGCGAGGGAACCTGGGATTGGGATAAGTGTCAAAGACTTGCAGATTATTGCCACGCAGTACATCCAAATGATCAGTGGATTTACTCCGCGACATGGGAACGAATGGTTGCGGAGGGGGTGTGGTGGGCTGGCCCAAAGATCCGTGAGCAGAAAGGGTGCTTTGTGAACAAGAAGGTAGGGAGGAAGCCTTCTGTGTTGCCGGCAGAACAAGAAGACCTCCCTCCCTTAAGGAGAAGGCAGAGAGAGAGATTCATTGCCCCAACCGAGCATGGGGAGCAGCCCCAGCGTCTCCGCTTCACGCCAGCCCGAGAGCCCCCGTCCAAGCTCCAGCCATGTTCCCCACCCTTGGGACAGGCTCGGCCGTCCAGATGACGTCAACGGCCGTGACGCAGTCTGAGGCGGTCCCGGTTGTTCCTACTGCACCAATCCCGTTCGTCCCCGCCCTGCCGCTCCCGACAAGCCCAGAGCTTTTTCCTGTTCCTGCAGCGCCAATTTCAACTCCAGTAAATTCTCCACTGACTTTGCAATTCGGATTAGGGGGCCTGGCAAATGCGGGTTCCAGCGGGGCGTTTCCGTCTGCCAGAGCAGCGTCCCAGCCTGCGCCGGCCCCTCCATTCCAGTCATCCGCAATAGTGACATACCCGGTTTCCCCTCCAGGAAGGGACCTGCTTCATGAAGAGCCGCCTGCCTACCAGGCCCCTCCCTCCATGAAGATTACTTACCCCTTGAAGAGGCAAGAGAGATAGAGAGAGAAGCGAGATGCCCAACCCCTAATGCTGGCAGGACGATGGCACGTCCCCAGGCCAGAGAGGGAGAAGAATATGAATGCCCAGAGGCTTCAGGGAGGCTGATAGCGCAGCCCCGCCAAAAGCGAAGGAGCAGTTCCGTTGAGTCTGTAGGAGCGATAGAGCGCTCGCCAGACCTACCCAGAAGAAGGCACAGTGTGGGAAGAGCTGCTTCTCCTATGAGAACCAGAAGTAAAACCAGGGGGCAGGAAGCAAGGGAAGAGGAAAAGGTGGAGAGAGGGGCATTACAATGCCCCATCCGGCAGGTCCCGCTACTAGACGTCCATAACCGGGTTCAACAAGCGTATCAAATAGTTCCGTTTTCTTCTTCGGACATTTTTAATTGGAAACATAACACCCCCCCATATTCTGAGCAACCTCGTGCTATGGGGGATCTGTTGGAAGGGATTATGCTACCCATGATCCCACGTGGTGGGATTGCAAACAGCTGTTAAACGCCCTGTTCACTGCGGCAGAGAGAAGGTGCATTGTCAACCAAGCCAGACTGATAGCACAAGAGGGACATGGGCAGATGGAAGCTGTTGCATTTGGGAATATCAGGTTCCCAGTGGAACGAGACCCAGAGTGGAATCCAAATAATGCAGATCAGAGAGACAGAATTAAAGACTATCAGCAAATCTTATTGCAAGCCATCAGAAAAGGCCCTCCCCGGCCTTCCAGTATCCAGAAGATACAGGGAGTCCAACAGGATAAAGTTGAGACGCCTGCTGCCTTCCTCGAGCGTTTGGAGGAAGCTTACAGAAAATATAGCCCTTACAACCTAGAACAGAATGATGGGAGGGTTGCTCTCACACAATCCTTCATCTCACAGTCATCCCCAGACATCAGGAAGAAAATACAGAAACAGCCAGGGTTTTTGGGCAAGAACTTAACTGAACTTCTGGCCATAGCTGATCAAGTGTTTATGGCCAGAGAGCAAGTGGAAGAGGAGAAGAAGGATAGGAAGAAGAGAGAGGGATATAGAGTGTTGGTGAGCATGTTTGAAGAAAGGTCAGGAAGAGGAAGAGGAAACAGTCGTGGCAGGGGGTCAGGAAGAGGAACCAGCGGAGGACAGTTTAAATTGGGGCGAAATCAGTGTGCTCGTTGTAAGAAAGAGGGCCACTGGCAGAGGGACTGTGTGGAGGAAATGTCAGAGGAAAGTGATGCAAGTACAAAAAGAGTCAAAGTCCCAGCCAGAGGGTCAGGAAAACCAAGGGGAAGAGGCAGAGGAAGTTATAAGCCTTATCAGAAGGCTGTTGTGGCTGCTGCCATGCAAGAAGAGGAGGAAGAAGAGGAAGTTGAGTGGGAAGATGAATGTTGAAAGATAGGCAAGGCTTTTCTGTTACTTGACCCAGAGGAGCCATTAATTGCCATAGATGTGCAAGGTCAACGTATAAAGTTCCTAGTAGATACCGGAGCGGATAAGTCTGTAGTGAACCAGCAAGTAGCGCCCCCTAGTGGTCAACACATCAAAGTTGTTGGAGTGTCAGGAAGGCCACAGAAATGTCCTTTGTTACAGCAAAGAAAGTGCAACATTGCTGGCAGAGAGGTGATGCATAAGTTACTGTATGTCCCAGATTGTCCAATCCCTCTTCTTGGGAGAGACATTTTGGCAAAGATAAGGGCAAGGTTGGAATTTTTGGAGACAGGCCAGTTGGAACTTACAGTCCCACAGCAAGAAGAATACAGATTGTTTAGATTGCAACAAGTTAGCAAGAAAGATACAGTTTGGTGCTGGGAAGAAACTCCCAGGGTTTGGGCAGAAGATAATGAACCAGGAATGGCGATAAATGTTGCCCCTGTGATAGTAGAGATAAAAACTGGTCAGCTTCCCGTGAGAAAGGCCCAATACCCGATAAGCAGAGATGCTGTGGAAGGAATCCAAGGAGAGTTGCAAAGATTGTTGCGTCATGGGATTATTGTTCATTGTGAGTCAGCTTGGAATTCGGCCCTCCTTCCTGTTCGCAAATCAGATGGAAAGTATCGCATTGTGCAAGACCTTAGGGCTGTCAATCAAGCCACAGTAACTTTAACCCCTGTGGTTCAAAATCCATACGTAATGATGAGTCTAATACCAAGTACCGCTGCCTGGTTCTCTGTATTGGACTTACGTGATGCATTTTTCTGCATTAGGCTAGCTCCTATCTCACAACCCATCTTTGCCTTTTGGGCAGGCCTTAGCTCAGGACTTGTCAGAATTTGAAATTCCAGAGACTGAAGGTGTTTGGCTTCAATATGTAGATGACCTGTTGGTCGGGACAAAGACTAAAGAGGGGTGTGGACGTGGAGCTGGGAGGGCTCAAACTGCACTCACATCCTGTTTAGGAATCATCATGAAAATGCTATAGTGAACCTGGTTCAGAATTTGCCTGCTAGACGTTTGGGTTACCGTGCCACTGGACTTCCAGAAGGAATTGTTTGGATCTGTGGGCAAGTGGCAATGCCTGTGCTTCCTGTAGTTTGGTCTGGAGTTTGTACCTAGGCACCCTGCAGCCGGGGGCTTGAGGGTGCTTCCCCAAGAGGCTCAAGTGACTAATCTGTACTTACATCTCCATAAACGCTCTTTTGCTGATGTGCAGCGTTTTGGTTATGACCCTGATAAAACTTACTTAAATGAATTCCAGAGGTTTATAGCAATTGCAGGGCCAAGATTGGGTGTGGCCTGGAACATAAAGCAGTTGCGTGTGTTATCCTATGGTTTAGAATCTTTGGCAAATGATACTTATCAAGGAATGACATCTATGCAGGTTGAGGT
Source organism: Anolis apletophallus (assembly GCA_030556195.1). Taxonomy (NCBI): domain Eukaryota; kingdom Metazoa; phylum Chordata; class Lepidosauria; order Squamata; family Anolidae; genus Anolis; species Anolis apletophallus. The sequence continues at coordinate 87,186,067 of JARBWK010000010.1, forward strand.
GGATTCTTTGGCAAGAATGGCCATGCAGCAGAAGGTGGCCCTAGACTATCTCCTGTCCAAGGAGGGGGGGTCTCTGTGTGTGGCTGAATGTTTCCTGCTGTCATTTCATAAATAAGAGTGGTGATATAGAGCTGGACTTGAATAAAATTCAGGGTGCTGCTAGAAAAATACAGAAGACTTATTCGGCTCCAAGTGATTTTTGGAATACACTATTGAGCTGGCTGCCGAACCTACATTGGTTACGTTCACTTGTGATGATAATCATTGTGGTGATATGTTCTGTGTTGGTTTTAATGTGCTGTTTGCCCATTGTGCTCAAATGTTGTGCTAGGGCAGTACAGAGTTCCCTGGAGACAGTAAAAGGTGTGCATACTGTCAGAACTGAAAGACCTGGGGTCCCACGGGACTGGAGGGTTGATTGGTCTTAATAGGTGTTCCAGACGTGTGTAGGGAAACTCCATGTGATGAGTTTCCTACAAGAAAGAGAAATTCTGGAATAAAGCAGGTTTGGTACTTTTCCGAGCATAAAAAGTACAGTCAGAGAGTGATGCTACTTGCGTGTCAACTCTGAAAAAGAGGGTTTTGGTGCCAGAAATCAGACAGGCACTTGCAATGAAAGACTAACACTGTGATTAAATGCATTTTAATACACCCTGTGCCCAATTTGAGCTAATATAGGCTAGATGGGTGAATGCAGTGCAGTTGGAGCTATGGAAATTTAATGTGAATGAGAAACACCACTGCGCATGGCAAAGAGTCTGACCTTCTCCGCTGCTGGCACGGAGCCTGGAAATATTGTTTCAACTCAGGGAACAGAGAGACTCAGCATTGATATACTGCACTGTGTGAAAGAAATAACTAATAGATGGCTATTGTTCTCAATCTTAGGTATGACAGAGAGATGATGCTAATAATTTATGCAGTGTTTATTGGTTTAATGAAATGTCATGTAAGCAACAGTAATCACCAGCCAATTATGATTGTTTTTATCCATGAAGAAGGGGTGGGCTTTACTGAAATGACTCCATTGGGGTATAAATGTCTTTGTATGAGAAGTGACGGGGTCTTTTGCCCCTACCTGCAGCTGTGTTCTGCTGGCAGAAGCCCACCAGCTGGTGCCAGAATAAATTCCTTTTTGATTTTCACCTATTTCACAGTTGTCGTGTGTTCTCCCTCATCCTAGAACCCGCGCGTACAAGCAGCTTTGGTAAAGTTAAATTGGTACTTGGAGTTCCATAACTCCTCAATTCTGCTTCACTAGCAATGAATGTATCAAAGTTACTGCTATGATACATAACTCAGGCTATGCTGCCCAATAAATAGGCTAAATGTATGCTGTGTTCTGTAAACACAAGCGGCTTGTAAAACTCCCCTCTACATACATCACTAGCAAATGAAGTCTGTGAAAGCCACAGTTCAGACTGTGCCCTTAATCTTCTTTGCAATACACTTTTCCTAAGTAGGACATGGCCCAAATGAACATGGATAGATCACTAACAAAAGAGCACTGGTCTCATTTATTTGTATTCATGCTATCAATTCTTCATATCATTTTTCTTATTTCTATTTTATTTTTGAACCCTTTCTCCTTACCCCATTGATTTGATATGAGGTTCTGCCAAAAGAGTGAAGTTAAACAAGCATTGCATTAAAAAAAATACTTAGGTCATGAGCAGTAATGAATAAGAGTTGTTGGGTTTTTTTAAAAAAAGGAAGAAGCCAGAGAAATTTTTTATCATGTCAGTTGACATTAACGAGGCCCAAGGGTAATGAATTACTGCAACATGATTATGTCCATAGAAAAGTATTTCCACTCCATTGGGCATTGCAAAGCGACCCTGATTAAGGTTCTCCATTTAGAAATGAGACATAATAAAAACTGATGACTCAATAAACTAATGATTGTATTCCTTTTATTTTTAATTGCTGCTGATGCAAGAAAAACCAAAAGAAGTTCTGAAGTCTAATAGGTTTAGAATATCGCTGCTAGAGTTCATTTTAGTAGATCTGAAATCAACCTTTTTGTTGTTTTTCTCGTAGGAGGCTAATGCTTTGCAAAGAAAGGATAAAGCCACTAGATATTTGAACTGGAAGAAAAATAGCACACAGTGGGTTGTAAAGGCATATCCACCTTTCAACCAACACTATTAATTGCTGGGAGTGCAATGAGTTCCCCACAGACTGAGCAAACAATAGTATCATTGAATATTAAAACTGGAAGGAATCTTGGAATCCACCAAGTACAATCTCCTACAAAGCCAAAGAATCACAAACCTATAGCATCCCTGACAGATGGCCACCTAACCTCATGAGCAAGTAACATGATAACAAATCCATTAAAGCTGCATCAATAATATTTCTGTTGAAATTCAACCCCACACTGCCCAAGTCTCAAGCCCTCAATGAGGAACAGTTTAGTTAGTTTAGTATAAATTAAGGATTTCTCTTACCCCGTGTCTCCTGTATGACAGTTGGGAATGTATCTAATTTCTTCTCTCCCCATTGTTTTTGTTCTCATTCTGATTGGTTATGTAGAAAGGATATTTTTCTACTGCAAGCCTCTTTGAATCTGATTTCTGTTTCTTACATCTTAGTATGTGCTGTGTGTTTTGAGATATCTCTCTACTTGTATGTCAGAGAAATATAATGTTTGGTCTTTTTTCCCTCATTTTGAAAACTTAGGACCCGTCCAGACAGCTCCTTTATTGCGGAAAACCCTGGTTTGTAATGAATTAATTTGTTAGTGCATTTACTCCATGCCTTCTTGGAAGGCGAGGGATAAATGCACTATTTCCGGGGTCTGGACTACTGCGTTTGCCACCATCTTACCAGGGAGGGGTACTTACCTCCAAGGAATAGATTATGTATGCCACGAAAATGTGTACCGACTTATGATTATATATTATGAATATTATGTTGACGGGCCTCGATAAAGACTCATGATGAGTCAAAATGAGAGAAGGATCCTGTATGATGGTTTCCTCGTCAGCCAAGCCAACCCATCGGTGTTGATACTTTGGATTACAAATACACTCATTTGAGTGTTTGATTTCAGCCTCTTCATCGAAGGACATTTATTTGCTTCACACGATATTCATTTGAGAGACTTGGATGTACACTGGCGTTTAACATTGATTAACTCCACCAGGATTGGACAATTTGTACTGTCCTATCATCAGTGGACCTGGATAATGAACATATTTGGAACTTTATGTTTGGAATAGAATCGTTTCCATTTGCATGTGCCCGATATACTTTGGATTATAAGTGGTATTTTGATGTTATGGATACACGTTACTTGTTTGGATTTGCGCATGAACACTTACCACTGCTGGTAGGAACCCATTTGGGTATTGATTTTCTGTTTACATAAATTGTATTATATACACTTGTTGATATCTTGTATTCCTCTTGCTTTAGTGATCGTGGACTACAGTCCAGACACCATTCACACAGTTCAGGAGAGCGGGGGGGGGGGGGCGTCATTTCTACACGGTGGGAGAGCTCGTCAGGGCTTCTACTGGAGAGCACGTAAGTTTTTCTTAGTTTTCTAAGGGGTCTGAGGGCTTGGGAGGAAAGTTGGTAGGGCCTTTAGGTGTTCTCTCGGGCTAGTCCCAAGGGAACATCTGAACACCCACCTTAGAAATTGCGCGCCTTCTGGGGTGGGAGTGGATAGGCCCCTGGGAAAATCCGTGTTTTTCAGATGCAGGTTCTCCTGGGATTAGGGCCTGTCTGGATCCAGCCTTTGTAGAGATGGTGTTAGAGTAACTCAGACCCAGTTATTTACTATTAAAATGCAGTTTATTGTTTATTATTGTAAATAAACCTTTTGTGATTTTTTAAAAAGATTGGACTCTGCATGTGGGTATAAAGAATTCAGACAATACAAAGAAGCACAAGGCGGGGGTGCTTGCACAATGTATATACACAAGTAGAAGAAGCAAACCATACAATGCAAAGAAATGTCATGCAGTAAGGGCATGCAATGCAATCAGAGTGAGTGCACCTCTAAGTAGAGAGAATAGTAAACAAGAGAAGCCTCACAGTTATATATAAAGCATTTATCAAAAGCACATGTGTGAATACAATTCAAATATAGCACAATTACATAGCTCAGAGCACATAGCATGTGGCATCAATGGGAATATAAACAAGTGAAAACTGTTCAACACATACAATATGAAGCCTAATCAATGGTAAGCATAAATGCACATCAATTAAAGAGGCAGTATGAGGTAATCGTTCAACACAATGTAATCGTTCAGCACATGGTAATCGTTCAGCACATAGTAATCGTTCAACACATAATGGTACATTTAGATAGAGCTACACATATGAATGTTCAGGGATGTGAGGAAAGGACGCAGCAATCCAGGTATATGCCTGGGGATGCAAGGTGGACAAGCCGCGGCTTCTCTGGCGTCAATAGTAAGGAAAGTTCGTTGTTTAGAAAGAGGTGGGACACCGTCGTGTACTGACGTGTCCTGGGTCTACCTTTCGAGTTGGGGGTCCAACAATGCGAGGTAGGTACTCACTCGGGAACGGGAAGGTCCGTGGGGTTGAGCCGCGGGGTCCCGGGATTCAATTGGCATGTAGCCGTAAAGTGAAAGTAAAGTCGCAAAGCTGCTGCAAACGAAAATCTCGTTGCATGAATGGCAGAAGGAAAGCCTTTGCCGGGATGGTGAAGCACACAGGGCAATGACGCTTCACACCATGGGTGGAAGCCTTGCCAACGGCTTAGAGTGACTTGGCACCATAGCGTTTTGCCGTTTCGCGGGTTTCGCTTCGTCAGGGCAATTACGAGGTGGCTACACAGAGGTCAAGCAGCGGAGCGTTCCTAAGATGAACAATGCGATAAAAAGCAACGGTCAGCACAACTAAATAGCAAGCTAAAGATAGGAACATGGGCCTTCCATAAGGGTTACATACCAAACAAAATAATCATCAGGGCTTCACAAGTTGAAGATCCTTTCAGGCTGGAATCAGCAATTAAAATGGGAGGAAGGGAAAGATTTATAGGGTTTCAAAGAGTAGAGCAGGTGATTAGGTAAGAAGATGGGGGATTGATAATTGGTCGTTGAGCCCAGCTGGGGACTCGCTGGAGAGGAGCACAATCCACTTACATTCAGCTTGCAAGAGGGCCCTCTCCAGGTTGCCATGAGAATTAGTTTTGACCTTTTCTAATCCATATACACTGAAAGAGTCAGGAGAGTGTTTTTTCTCCAAAAAATGGGTATACAATATGAATCTTGGGAGTGGCAGCGGATTCTAGATTTATGCTCCAGAACTCTCGTCTTCAGCATTCGGGAAGATTCGCCCACATAATGGTACCCACAAGAACATTCCAAGCAATATATTATTCCGGAGGTGGCACATGTGATCTCATCATACAGCTTGAGATTTCTAAGTGTCGTTTTGTTCTGGATGGTGGTGGATTTATTGATTTGATGGCAAATGCTGCACCTGGCACATGGTTTTGTGCCTGGGTTTGGGCCATTTGCAGGTTTCTTAGATTGGTAGGTAGATTTAATGAGCATGTCTTTTATGTTTTTCGTTCTTTTATAGGCTACAAGAGGGGGCTCTTGTAAGCCTGATATGGAAGAGATCATGGGCCAGAATTTGTTGACAATACCCCGGATTTGATTGGAATGTCTAGTTAGTGTCAAGGGCCAAATGACCCTATTGTTGGTTTTTTTGGGGGTCGTTTTTAGTAAGGTGTTCCTGGGTATATGGTCTGCTTTAGCTTTACATTTGTCTATCACAGATGCAGGGTAATGGCGGGCACGTAGATTGTTTTCGAGGCGTGATACCTCTTGGATGTAATCAGTATGAAAAGATGAGTTTCTCTTGACCCTTATGAATTGACTATAGGGGAGATTTTGCTTCAAAGAAAATGCATGAAAACTCCGGTAGTCCAGCAGAGAGTTTCTATCTGTTTTTTTTATGAAAGTTGCGAACTTTCAAATTTTTGTTGTTGTTGAATACTGTTAAATCTAGAAAATTAACTGATGTAGTGCTGGACTGTACCGTGAAGCGTATGCTGGAGTGCCAGGAGTTGAGCCATTTGCTGAAATCAGCAATGTTGGTGTTGTGATGTAGGACGATCATTACGTCATCAATATAGCGCCAGTATCCGCGTATGGATCTGGACATGGGGCCTGATGTTAAGTTGGTGTGTTCAAGGTTATTCATGAACAGTATGGCTATGGTCGGAGCTACGGCGGTCCCCATGGACACTCCATGGCGTTGTAGGTAGTAATTGCCATCAAAAGAAAAATAATTATATTCAGTGACGCAGTCGTATAATTCTAAAATAAAATTCGTGGGAGGGTCATTAGGATCAGTGCGAGAATCCAAGATGTTGGCTATAATGTGTCTTCAGCTAGAAAGATGAGAGAGAGAGAGAGAGAGAGAGAGAGGGAGGGAGGGAGGGAGGGAGGGAGGGAGGGTGTGAATCTCTTAAGATTTTCTGGGAAGGCACTGCTCTCAGTCTCACCACCTTCACAGGTGCGGTTGGTGGGGACAAGTGACAAGACCTTCTCAGCTATGGAACTCCTTCTCTGGTGAAATTAGATCAGCTCCCTCCCTACTGATATTCAGAAAGAAATTAAAAACATGGCTGTGGGACCAAGCATTTGGGCAGTAAAGTGAAGATGGAATATGTGCAATCATGACTTTACTATGATTTCAGATTGTGTGGTTTTAAATAATTGGTTTTAATGTTTATATGTTTTTAATTTTATGTTCTTAATCTATATGTTTATTTTATTATATGTCTATTTTATGTGGCATCTACTTGTTGCCTTATGTAAGGCCACTCTGAGTCCCCTTCAGGGTGAGAAAGATGGAGTATAAATACAGTAAATAAATAAATAAATAGATCTTCAATATAGAATAAATGCAGTTCAACACCACTTTAACTGCCATGGCTCAATGCTATGAAAGCATGGGATTTGCAGTTTGATGAGGCACTAGCACTCTTTGGCAGAGAAGGCTGAAGACCTAGTAATACTACAACTCGCATGATTCTATAACATGACAAAGTGGTTTCGAACTGCATTTATTCTACATTGTATATGTACCCTTTAACAGAACCAATATGTTGACTTTGTAATGTAGTGATCAGTGTGTTCCTTTGCAATTTGGAAGGTCCAATTTTAATTCTTCTCTGAACCATGAAACTAACTGGGTGTTCTTGGGCTAATATCTCTCTATCAGCTTCACCTCACAGAGGTCCCATCCAGACAGCCCCAAAAACTGGGACCTTTTCTCGATTTTATCGAAAGCATCCAAACTATACCTGCAGTAAAACCAAATTAATTCAGAACAAACCAAGGTTTCCCTGCTTTGTTCCAAATTAATTAAATACCTAGTAAGATCCTGAACTTAAGGTGAGATCTGGGTTTTATCAGGTGTGGGCCCTATGTGGATTGGACCTGGGGACAGTGTCATGTGATTACTGGGCCCATTCCACACAACCATCTTGGATTTTTGGGCTCCTGGAGGCCAAAAAACCTGGACCACCCACCCCTCTTCCAAACCCCAAATTTTCCCCTAAAAATAAAGTTAAACTTACCTGGCCACCATAACGTTCTTTCTCACACCCTCCTGATGTGAGGAAATGCCGCACCAGGAGATAGGGCGGAAGGAGGAGGAAAATCTCTCCTCACTCCCACCCCCCCCCCCCAATCTCCTGGCATGTAATTTCCTTGCATCGGGAGGGTGCGCGGAAGAACATTATGGCGGCCAGGTAACTGAAACTTTATTTTTAGGGGGAAATTTGGGAGACTTTAGGGTGGCTGGAGATGGAGTCCCATGGACAACTCACAGAATGGGTTGTGCATCATTTAATGGGATCTGTGGGATTTTGTCTGTGGGATTTTGTCTTTGAAACATGTAGAAACAGAGGGTGTCTTCCGTGTGATGAGGCCCATATATAAGACAAATAATAAAGACAGAAAGACAGACACTGCTTTGCTTTGGAAGATCAGACGTACCCTGTGAAGATTATAAATATTTATTTTACTTATGGAAGGTGACAAATAACAACTCCAGGGGTCACACTTTGCCTGCCCCTACTTTAGAAAAAACTTGTTAGGAATCCCGAGATCCATGTTGCCTGAGGATAATGGGATTGGGGATAATGGGATTCATAGTTCAAGCCATTAGGAACACAAGGGAAAAATGAACTTAAATAAAATACCTGGTCTTGACAATGTTTAGTGGCTTTAAAGTTCCTTCTAAGGTTTTGAACTGGCAGACTGTGGTCCAAGGACTAGGGAGAGATCCCTGGATTGCTGACATGTCCTAAAGCACTTAAATGCTTGAGGGAGAAAAGTCACAGGTTGATAACCGCTTCTCTAGAATTCCAAAATCCAAAATACACTGAAATCCAAAATATAGGTAGTTGAGATACTGACACCTTTGCTTTCTGATGGTAAAGTGTACAAAATTTGGTGTACAAAATTATTTAAAATATTGCATAAAATTACCTTATGGCTATGTATAACATATATATCAAACTAAATGAATTTCGTATTTAAACTTGAGTACAATTCCCCAAGAATCCCAGATACAAATCATTTCTGGTCCCAAACCGCCTTTTTCCATCTGCGGCAAGCTAGGCATCCGGCCCCCTACCTATCCAGAGATGACCTGGCCACGGTGCTCCAAGCCATAGTCATCTCGAGACTGGACTACTGTAACACCCTTTACATTGGCCTGGCCTTGTCAGTGATCTGGAAACTTAAGCTCGTCCAGAATGCCGCTGCACGACTTCTCACTGGGGCTCCAGCAGCTTCCTTGGCTTCCGGTCGAGCACCGGATCACCTTCAAGGTGATGGTGTTAACTTTTAAGACCTTGCATGGTCTGGGGCCGCTGTATCTGAGGGACCGTCTTTTCCCCTACCAACTCCAGAGGTCACTTAGTTCCGAACAAATGAACCTCCTTGAAGTACCGACCTTCAAAGCAATCCGTCTTACATCGACCCGGCGCAGAGCCTTTTCTGTAGTGGTGCCGTCAATATGGAACACTCTTCCTAGCGATGTACGGGCCATGCAGGACCTTCTCTCCTTCCGCAAGGCCTGCAAGACTCATCTTTCCCGGCTAGCTTTTGATTGCTAGGCCAGAAATCTTTTTAAGCTAGTTTAATATGTATGCTTTTACCTCTGTGTGTTTTACCTGATTGTAAGCCGCTCCGAGCCCTCGGGGAGTGGCGATGTACAAGTCCAAATAATAAATAAATAATAAATAAATAATCATTTTGAACAAGGGATTGAAAACATGTCCGCTTTCCTTAACAGTACCATGAAACCTGCTTTCTGTTTTGGGACACTTCACTCTTCCTGGTGACAGTGTCAGCTCTATGATTATAAATGCTCATCAAACTGCTATGCTGAGTTAGAGAATAGGCTGTCCTCCTGTCTTGTCCATTGAAAGCTGGAAGCAGTGGGTGGATGGGATCACTTGATGACTCAAATGGAGAACAAAAGATGTGATTTACTGTTGAGAACAAAGGTGAGAAGAGATGCCTGTTTCTCTTTTTCCATCAAACATCTGCCTTTATTGTACACTTTACTGTTCCACCTGACGCCTGACCTGGGTAATAACAGCAGGAGAGGATTCAGCTCTGAGCAGCATAATCTGTCTCTTGAAGATTAAGACATTTACATCACTGTTCCCTCACAGTCATTGCCAGGCTTGGCATGCCAATGTACAACGCGTCAACCGACTTACAGCAGCACAATAGTACAGCATGTTGCCAGACAACATAGCCCACCTAAGACTTGCATATTCACTCCTTTCTTTATGACATGACAGTAATAATGGATAATAGGACTTTTTAAAAAATCAGATGAATTATTTCAAACATAAATAAGGCTCAGACATCCTTTTTTTAAAAAAGGCATCTGGAATTTCATAAAATTGTCCATCAAACAAATGGCAATGCACCACATTTAGACAGAAATAGCTGATTAGTAAAACACTCCAAAGCTGAGCCATGACAGTCACTGTTTTGTAACTAGCCTTAATTCGGCTTCCTTTGTACAGGCACCCAGTAGGTGGGAATAAACCAACTTTGCTAAAAATGAACATTAAGAAGATCTGCCATGTTGCTTTTTGATGCCCAAGGAGCAGCTATTATGACTGCTCTTCAGTGCTGTCACACATGCTCCTTTACCACTGTATTCTCCCTGCCTTGAAAGGAAGAAGAGGGAAAGTCAATAGCAACAAAGTGTGCACAATGTAGTGGTTTGACATTAGACTCTTACTTTGGATTTGATTCTCCACACAGCCGTGGAAACCCAGTGGGTGACTTTGAAAGACTCACATGTTCTCAGCCCCGGAAAATCCCATGGTAGTGTCACCATAAGTTGGAAATTACCGTTCCATTAGAACTACCACCTTGTCTGCTATTTTCCTCTTTGCGTAGAAGAGATTGGAAGAGTAGGACGGATAATGTCTGTCGGCCTTAATTGGTTAGTAGGCGAGAAGGTTGGCCCTCCCAGAACTAGCCTATCCCTGCATCTTTTTGTTCCATACTATCTAAGCAGACTTTGGGACCAGAAGCATATTGAAGAGAGCAGAGACTATGCCGTTCAGTGAGTTGTGACTTTTTACATTGTTTTCCAGAGTCTTTGGATGTTTACCTCTACTATATGGATTTAAGCTTTGCCCTATACTGACCTAGACTTCTTCACTCATGATACGGACTCTACTTCTCTCCCTGTACATGCATATGACCTATTGAATAGATGTTTGTAATTGATTGCTCTTACTGGACGTACCTGGCTTATTACTGTTTAGTTGTGAATATAATAGTGACTATATATGGTGATTTACACACATTTTGTGATATTATATAGTATTATAGTTTCTCCATACTCAGCGTGTTTTTCTCGTACTTTCTAGAAGAACCCTGCAATGGGCATCTGATTTCAACACCATCAAGCTCACGAACTTTCTAGATTCCTTGGTTTCCTACATGATGGACTTACTCCATCCCTTCTTTTTTTCCAGGTCCTTTCCTTGGAATTATAAGCCTGTGACTAGGTAGTGATTGTCCATTTTAAGGCTTAAGCAAAATTCATTCACATGGCTAATCAAATAAATGGCTTACTTGGGTCACTCAGCGGTCAACTGCTCATCTCCACTGTTGTTCTAAGCACCCTTACAGAGACACCATGGGAAGAGCAAGATGGTTTCTTTAAAAAATAGCGCTATTTATAAAATAAATATACCATCTAATATCTCTGTCTCTCTTGCACAAATGACAGGTTAAGGGAACTCTAGCAGCTGTATATTTGTTGAATAGCAGCCCCCTGCGAGTATAAATTGCACCTTACAGGGCAGAAATACAATACGATCCACCAGAGATTTCCCTGCAAGGTGGAGCTGCTTGGCTACGGGCAAGTAATGACTTGCGTTTTCAGCTGCTTCTTAGTAAGAGCCTTAGTAATTGGAATCAGTTATTCAAAACATCTCTAAATGTGATTTAAATGGCAAGGATTTAATAACATAGAAAGAAGTCATTACGCAGGTTCAAGCAGGGGGAGAAGGGAATTCCGTTTTTGAGAGCAGAGGGAGAAAAATAAAGCAATTACTTGATGTAAAGGCCAGCAACAGAACTCCCGCTGTCACAGAGAAATCAAATCTGTCAGCAATTAGTGGGATCTTAGGAGGCAAAGAACCCTTCAGTGTGGAACAGTGAATAAGGGGTTAGCAATTATATGAACTGATAAAAGTGTTCTGGTTTTCAAGCAGCAGGTTAGCAAGCCCCACTTTTTTTTCATAACTTGATGCAGATGTGATGATTCACACTTGGCGACTTTTTCAATAGCTTTCTAAGAAAAGTTGTGGTTTTTGTTTGGTTCCTCCTCCCTCCTCCTCTTTTCCAAATCCAAATGATGCATTGTATGGATGCTCCCACTGCTGGGAAACTACAAACAACAACACAGTTTAGCATGCAGAGCAGACGTCTTTTGTTGATCATGGAATATCGAACAATAAAGATCTGGGAAAACACATGTTTCAGACATAACAGGCACTAAATCTTTTCCATATCACGGTCATATCTAGCCCCTGCTTTCCTACTTGTTCTTGGTCTAACTAGAAGTTCGGTTTATTTTCAGAAGGTTCAGCATTGGTTGCAGAAGTGTGTCAGCGGTAAACAGTGCAATAAAGCTCAAGCTGGGAATAATGGATACTATTCTAGCCACTGATCCTACTAATCGTTGTATGCGCCTGCCTTCAACAGGAAAGGTGAACGGCAGCTGGCTTCAAAATCCTTTACTTTAGCATGTATCAATAGCAAAATAGAAATATAAAGGTAAGCTTGTTACATCAAATCTCCTAGGCTTTATGACAAAATATAGATCTATATATTGAGATCTATATATTGACTGGTAAAAGAAAAGTCCATTCCTAGATGCATTTTTGAAATAATTATTCAAGTGGTGTCAAGGAAGTCCTAAATGTTTTCTTTACTTATGGAATGCTTTATTTCATTCATATATATATATATAGAGAGAGAGAGAGAGAGAGAGAGAGAGAGAGAGAGAGAGAGAGAGAGAGAGAGAGTGAGTGAGAGAGAGAGAGAGAGTTTTGATTAAAAAATTGCTGAAACCTGTTGAAATCTTTTTTTCTCACTCTCTTCTTCTTTTCTTTTTGGGATATAGGGACCCCTATTCTTCCCGTGTCTTTTCGGTCTCTGTTATCAAATTTTCTGTTAAAGATGTGGTGCCTGGAACATAGTTATAGTCAGCTCTTCTACATTCTTGGATTTAACCATCCACAGCCTGAAAATACATTTGCTCCCTCAAAAAAATCCCCCCAAACAAACCTTGGGTTTTTTTTGCCAGTTTACCTAAAAATGCCATTTTAAAATACCATTGTGTATAATTAAACTTGAAGATCTGTGGACTTTGGTATCCCTGTAAGGGGTGGGGTGGGGGAGTCCTATAACCAAATCCAAGTGTATACCAAAGGCCCACTGTACATTGTTAACCAAGGTATTCAAGGTCCTAGCTTTGATCTATTAAACATTTATTTATTTATTTATTCCAAACATATCTACTAGGCATGGTTTAGAACCCAAAAATAGCAAATCGTAAATCTAATGGGGGGGGGGGGATTTTTTTTGATTAGTAATAGGAAGACTTACAAAAAAAAATTCCAAAAAGTTCTAAAATGTAACTTAATTACTAACGAAATTCGTTAGTAATTCGTATGCCAGAGCATGCACATTCCAGATGGTTTTGGCCTACAACTCCCAGAAATCCTAACAGCTGGTAAATTGGCTGGGATTTCTGGGAGTTGTGGGCCAAAACTTGAATAAATCACACTGAATTCTAGATGGGACTCTCCAAATAGGAAGGAGGGAGGGAAGGAGGGAGGGAGGGGGTATTCTATTCTTGGAAGCAGCAAAAGAAAAGGAGGAGGAGCCCCCCCTGGCTCCTTGCTGCCTCTCTCTCACCCCGATCCCCAGGAGCGAGGGCCCAAGTTTGCCCAGGCTGGTCATATACCTACATTCTATGCACATGCAATAATACAGCAGTAATAACAATGGGTATAAGAAGAGGTAAAATTCAAACCGAAGTATTCTGACTGGTCTCTCCTCATGCGGTGACCAGTTGGATTACTTATAATATTAGGCAGTGGCACTTACAGTAGCATTCATTGTATTATACATTAGGTTGGTTTCTCACCCCAATACTCTTTGATGCCTTAGATCCTGGCTGGCAGGCAGGAGAGGCAGGAAGCCTGGAAAAAATGTAAACAGAGAGGATTACTCAGAAGTAAATCCACAAAGGAGGGCCCTTCATCCAAAGTGCCCTCCTTTGCAGATTTACTTCTGAGTAATCCTCTCTGTTTAAATTTTTTCCAGGCTTCCTTCTAGCCGAGCGAAGGAGCGAGTTTAGGGCTTGCCTTGCCATAATATTGGCAAGGGAGGCGGGAGGGTGGTGAGAGAGAAGGAGGGTGCCCCCTTATGCCCCCCCTTACGACCTAATAACGACACTTAAGAAAATCCTGGCCCTCAAAGTTCGAAAAATTAAGTCCACTTCCTGGTTGGCGTTCCAGGTGCGGAAAAGCTCGAAAGTAGCATTTCTTACGAATTTCTTACGAAACGATTCATTTTCATAACTTTTTTCTCATGCCTAATATCTACCCTGTCCTTCTCAACCTCCGAGGAGGGACTCAGGATAGCTTACAAATGGCAGCCAATAGATGCCAGCAACAACATCAAGTACAAGCCAATTACATTACAAATTAAATTAACACTAGGTAAATAACAAGAATTACAAATTTATATTAAAATATTAAACATTATAACATTAAAATTAAAATATTGAAATTAAAATAGAGCTGGGCCCAAATCACAAATCCAAGTCAGAGTCCAGAGTTCCAGTCCGAGGTCTTTCCATGTCAATTCTCATAGCTCAATTGTACTTACTGCTTGGGCAGCTGCCCAAATGTTTGGTCCCAGAGCCATGATTTGACCTTTTATCTAGAAGAGAGGAGAGAGGAAGTTACCCTAATTTCACTGGGAAGTGTGTTCCATAGGCAGGAGGCCACCACTGAGAAGGCCCTGCCCCTTGTCCCACCAACCACACTTGAGGGGGTGGCGAGATTGAGAGCAGAGCCTCCCCTGACAATCGTTAACTCTGAGATGGATCATAGAGGGAGATACATTCAGACAAGTAAGCTGGCCCAGAACCATATAGGACTTGAGGTCAAGATATCTGAAGGACTATATTCTCCTAAAGGAGCCTACTTAGAACCCAAAATATACAGTTGACGCTCTGGTAGGCATGCCACTATCCCAACTGGTTAAATTTCTGAGAATAAAATACATGACTTTTCTATATTAGCTCCTCAGTTATGGACCCTGATCTTAAAGGCATTCAAAGGAACCCATGGTAGCTTCATATTAAGGCATTTCAGCACATTAGTAAATCCCATGACCTTTGGTTCTCAAAACTGATTTTTGCCAATGACTTTTTTATATATATAAAAATCATATTAAATCTTGCTTTGAGCAATGTTTTTATCTGTTTTTATTTTACTTTGCTTTGAGAGCCCTGATGGGTAGAAAAGCAGTTGATAAATCCATTTAATAAATAATAATAAATCAAATATGTCTAGATAAACCCTTTTGTGTGAGCACAGGTGGCTAGGAGAAGCCTTGCAGCATCTGCAAAAGAAATGCCCATCTGCATCCATTAACATTTTTGAGCAATTCCACCTCCTCCTCCCAGCCGCCACTAGATCAGTATGTTTGAGACTTAGCCGAGCTTTGTTCCAATAGCCTAAGGGAGATGGGACTTGCCCAGTATATGAAGCGTGCACATACACAGAGCAAGTGCTTGAAAAATTGCAATGATATGGTTGTGTTGGCAGCTTGTGATCTACTGAAATGAAATGTACCTAGACAATATAGGTTGAGCTTGGGTGCTTACATTTTGCGAACACCCTTTTGAGTCAACAAAGAGGCTAAACCGGCAAATACCTTGCTGCTACAGTAATTTTAGAAGATATAACATACCCGAACCAGTGTGTGACCGAACAGGCTTAGATTATATTAGCTTCTTGTGCGGCAAGCTGTGTGATGCATTGACATGTTCATAGGTCTTAAGGCAAATTCATATCTGTTTTTTCCCCCTTCTGGGATTTTGGTTAAAGATAGGCTATTAGGTGGAATTTCAATGGTGTAAACAAGTCTCGGAGAAGTTAGTTTTTAAAGTGTCAAGATCTTGACCATTTCTTTGTTTCTTTTAAGTCTATTCACATCTTGACATCCTATTCCGTGTCCTACAGAATATTATTCTTGGTCTTTATAAAAGAGGTAGCTTCCCAGTGGTTGCTCCCAGACTCTGGAACTTCCTTTCACAAGAGGTTCGAGTGGCATTTTCCTTGCTATTTTTCTGCAGGCAAGTTAAGACTTGTTATTTTGGCAGACCTTTGAAAACCGACTTGTTAAAAGGACTGGACCTTGTAGAGATGAGCTGCATTCCTTGTTCATTTATTTGTTGTTCTTAATAGCTGGTTTTTTTTAAAAAAGTTTCAATTTTGTAGGTAGATTAATGATATTGATTGATACTGTATATTGAATGTATATCCTGCCTTTCCCCCAGAATGGGATTCAAGAAGAGCCTTTTAACCTTTTTAACTTTTACATTTGATTTTTTATTTAAAAAATCTAAGTTTCTTCCAACTGTTGTAAGCCACACTAGGAAGCCACCTACGCTGTCATATATTGCAAGTTGAACTGTTCATTGGTCATGGATGTTGGCCCTAATATTTGAGGGAATTGTATAGTAACCCTACAGCAGTGTTTCCCAACTGCTGTGACGTGGCACAGTAGTGTGCAGTGACGGACCTCCTGCTGTGCCACGAGAAAAGCTCTCTGCCCCCTTCCTTCCCCCCTCCTCCTGCTGAACTCCTGCTGCTTGGGGGAGGAGGAGGAAGGGCCGAGTGGCGGCGAAGAAAAAGAAGGAACCGGAGCACCGCCTCCTTCGGCCGTTTCCCCAGCCAGCCTTCAATCCGCCATGACTCCCACCATGACTCCCGCCCCTCGCTCGTTGAAGCCATGTGTAGGAGGAGCCCCGCCCACTGAAGCCCGTCCACCGCTCATGCTCCACCCCCTCCCACCGGCTTCAGCTCTCCCACAGCTTCTCCAGCCTTGAGGGGACAGTGCCAAGCCAGCATTGTGCTGGCTCTGCCACCGCTGGCTGAGCACTGCCCCCTCAAGGCTGGAGAAGCTGTGGGAGAGTTGAAGCTGGGGGGGGCGGGGCATGGCATGGCCTGGCACCTCCCCCAGCTTCGGCACTCCCAGCAACTGCTCCCAGCAGGCCACCATCCCCCAGCCGTTCTTTACTGTGTTAGAGTGCCATTTTATGTCATTTTGGTTGGTGGTGTGCCCCTGGATTTTTTAAATGTTAAAAGTGTGCCACGGCTCAAAAAAGGTTGGGAAACACTGCCCTACAGAACCATCCTTTCTATTCCACTAATGTGTAATACAATATACTAAGTAATGGCTTCAGAACTTCAGCACACAATAGACTTGAGTCCAAATCAGTTTGAAAGAAATATATTAGTATTTGGTGGGCTGTTTTGTATAATATCCAAAAACACTTCAGGAAAGCCTGGCAAAATGGATCGAGAGAACCAGATTGAGGAATTAAATCGGCAATATACCCGAGGCAGGTATCTATTGCTTTTTTCCCCTCCTTCCCTGGCAGCAGCAGCTTTCTTCCTCTTTTTGGGAAATTTTCCTAGGCTCCTCCTTCAGAGAGGGCCTTGCTGGGAACTCGTTTTTCCCAGGAGAACTTTCATAGGATGGGTATTGAAAAGTTCCTCTCAGATCATGATGGGAGTTGAAATTTTTCTCTCTCTCCCTGTTTCTCAGCCAATAAAAAGCCTGGTTGTGTCCATGCTCTGATAGGCTGAGAATTGGCACATCTGGTGACTACAATTCCCAGAACCCTCTCTTGTGATTTGTCTTCTTTTCAAAAATGTTATGGTTAAAATTTGAAATAAATCTTTAAAAAAATAGTAGAGTGGTGAATTGTTTTGAAACTTGGCAGGCTGGCAGTTGTAAATGGGGTCTAAAACTGAGGCAGGTTTCATGCAGATAGGCCTTAAAATGATTAAGCCTTTGAAGTTTCCCACTGCAGCCAATAGGCCGAATCTTTGCCGAATGAAAACGGAAACACCCCTCCCCCTTCGAGTAACTTCCCGGTAAACAGAATGAGGGGCCAGCCAACAATGGAACCTGAAACAGGATGCCTTTTGGCTGAATTGCACAAGCCTAATACTCAGCTAAGAAAGGCCACTTTCCTGCCCTTCCTGGTGTGTCATATTTCTCATAGCAAGATGGAATCAAGTGGAAGAATCTTGTTAATATATTTATATTTTCAGGATTAACTCAAGATATTTCTCCCTTAGGTAGAGGAGCAAACAATACACAATAACACACTTTCTGTAAGTCAAGATGCATAGCAGCTAAAGACAGGAGCTGTTGGTTCTGATGGCACAGGTGGAGCATCCCTTGTCCAAAATTTTGAAATCCAAAATACTCCAAAATTCAAAGTTGTTCACATGAGTGGCTGAATTAGTGGCACCTTTGCATTCAGTGTATTCAAGATTTGTTTCATTCACAAAACTATTAAAATATTGTATAGAACTTCTTTCACGATACGTATATAAGGAGCTTATTAAACATACCTGAATTTTGTGTTTAGATTTGTCTCCCATTTCTAAGATATCTTATTATTTACATATATGAAAGTACATGTATTCCAAAATCCCCAAAATATTTCAAAATCCAAAACATGTTTGGTTGCAAGCATTTTGGAAAAACGACACTCAACCCATAGTGGGACTATAATGAATAGGACTGTGCCCCTGCGCCCTCTGTTCTTGAACTACGTGTCAGATCTCATGACAAATAGGAATTATAGTCCAACATTATCTGGAAAACTAATGATCCCCCTAAACCTTGTATGTATCAAGACAAAATTTGTT
This sequence comes from Anolis apletophallus, assembly GCA_030556195.1. Lineage (NCBI taxonomy): Eukaryota > Metazoa > Chordata > Lepidosauria > Squamata > Anolidae > Anolis > Anolis apletophallus. The sequence goes on from JARBWK010000010.1 coordinate 87,204,593, forward strand.
TTTCTACGGGATTTACTATAAGTTTTTCAATTTGGTAATATATTCTACTGGAAAATGAAATATAATTTTAAAAGGAAAGTCTAGATTTATTCATATGAAGACTTTGTAATCTTTTGTCATTTTTATGTATCACACAGCATATGGTTAGCATTCTTTGGTCAATACTTTGAATTGCTCTGAAGCCAAAATATTTCCCCATTGACAATGTTTTCATGCCAAGATTGTATGCAGCTTAAAGCAAGTTGTCAATTAGGCGACTTAAATTAATTTTTGGCAGCAGTTAATTGGAACCAGTGTCTTTTGTCTTTTAACTGCTAATCCTAAACAAGAAAATACAATGCTTAAATGTTCTTTAAATAGTAAAGTTCATATATTTCTACATATAACATTTAATTATAATATGTGATCATTAATAATTTTGTAAAAAATAATATAATTTATAGAGAAAATGTTGTCATGATTGATTAACTTGCTCTGTTGAAGAATGTTAGTTGAGATTTTTCCATTCGTTTTTAAGAACAGACCTTTAAAAACCACTGAGTTAAAACCATCTATGTATTTCCTTTCTCCACTTCTGCTAATGCAGAGCAAAGTACTTCCTTTTGACCAATTTTTCCTTTTTCCATGCTCTTTTTCCAAACTTCAGGAACAGCAATTTAAGAAGCACGATCTGAGATAAAGCATATACTTTTTAAGCCTCACAACTATTTTTCTAAATTGTTGTTTTTGAGGTTTGGGAGACGAATATGTAAAGGCATGTCACAAATTGAACATTTCAGATGAAAACTGAGACATATGTGGCAATGTAACATCACAGTGTTGTCAAACTGGCAAATGTTGTATGTAAGGAAGAACACACAAACCAGGAGAGTCTGCAGCAGTTTACTTTTGCCTGAAACTATTGGGAAGGGAAGGATTCCACTCTTTCCTCTTCTCCCTGCTGAGACAATTGAGTGTGAACTACTTTTGTGAATGACCTTTGCACTTTGAACTCAGTTTTCACCAACTTTTACCAAGTAATAAGGAAGACAAAGATGGAAAGAGTTGGGGATAGAAAGAAAATAAGACTTTTTTAAAAAAAAAACTGATGAAAACAATGGAGAGTTATGTTGTTAACTGGGACTGTCCTTCCCTAATCAGGACAGGTAGTAATAGTGTTATTAAGCCACAGCGCGCACACACACTTCCAAATTAATCTAGACCTTTGAAGACTTCATGCAAAATTAGATGATTTTATTTTAATTTTTATACCCCTTTTCCGCTGCATCGAAGTTTTGCTGTTCCAAAGCCACTGAAAGCCTCAGGAGAACCCAGCAGCAACTGTACTCCAAACTATATTAAAACTAAACCCTTTATCAATTGTACTGATGGATATTTTGGTGTAAATTGTGTAAATTGTGTGTTATATTAATTGTATAGAGCTAAAATCAAATGTATTCTGAAGGCACACGTTCCCCCAGTCCCCTGTATTAACATAAACCCCTGGGAACAGAAATCACAGAGTCATCAGGGAATATCCCTCCAGCGATCTCCCAGACCTGAAAATGTAATCTCTTTTGTGTATGAGTGAAAGAGAGATAATCCCTTTATCAGTAGTGCTGTGTTTTGCACTGTTTACCCGGCCAGATGTGTCAAGAGGAATATAGATGCCACAGAAGGCAAGACAAAACAAAGATGAAAAAATTAGTCTTTTGAAAGGACATTTGAACTTCTGGATATCTGGCATTACACCTTTGTCTTCATCATCATCATTCTCTTTGGTTTTGCACTCTCCACAGAACTGTTCCTGCAATGGACTGGACCTTTAAACCATTGAATAATCAGCTGTTCTTCCCACCATAGGAAATTCCTCCTCTCCCCTGTGATGCAGAGGGCACCCCAGGCCAATCACAGAGTGGATCCTAACTGGCTTGTTTCTCTGCCAATCAGGGGGAGATGTGGAAAGTCTGAATAGCTGTCAAAATGTATAAAATGTCATGTATTTATCTGTAACAGTGTGCTTGTACATTTTTAGTAATGACTCAGTATTTACATCCCTTTTGGCCAAACTGTAATAAACTTCTGTAGTTTACTTTCAAACCCTAAGTGCTTTTTTCTACCTTCTGGCTGAGCTAGTTTAGCGAAAGTTCATCTGGCACAAATCCTCTACCCACAGTTCTAGCTGAAATCACTACAGTAGTAGTAGTAGTGTTTATCTGCTTTTCTCTTCCAAAGAGAGGAGACTCAAAGCAGCTAACACTAAAAAAAACAACACCCCCCCCCAAAAAAACAACACAATATGTAAGTTGGTGTTCAGCGCGGGGGTTCAAGTGGACCTAGCCTCCGTAATAGAGGTTCCATGGTCGGACCACTGTGCTCTAAGGATCCGGGTTGAGCAACCGCCCCCCCATGCAAGGGTGCCGAACAGATTTTCGTTCGCCCAAAGAGACTTATGGAACCCGAAAGGTTCCTGAATGCTCTGAGGGATCTGGAGTCTATCAGCGTCTCAGTCGATGAGCTAGTCCAGGCCTGGAACACCTCGTTAGCTAGAGCTCTCGACGAGATTGCCCCTAGGCGTCCTCTCCGACCCCGCAATCATCGGTCCCCCTGGTATACAGGGGATCTAAGGGCCATGAAGCGGGAGAGGAGATGGCTAGAGCGTGAGTGGAGGAAACTCCGTGACGGAGCCTCAGTATCAGCTTATAAGCTAATTAAAGAGTCTTATGAGCATGCTGTCAAGGCGGCCAAAAATGTGTACTTTTCCGCCCTGATAGCATCTGCTAACTCACGCCCGGCCCAATTGTTTAAGGTAATTCGGTCTTTGACGACGGTCCCTACCATCCCAAAAAATAGTGATCAGGCCCTCACTGCCGGTGCTTTTCAGAGTTTCTTCACAGACAAGATACTGAGCTTCCGCTGGGACCTTCCGGCCACAGTTGATACAGTAAGAGAGCTCGAGACTCCGTGGCCCTCCGCCGGGCCCACCCTCGACCGGTTTCAGCCACTGGACGCAGACGCTGTTGATAAGATAGTGGCTGCAGCCCATCCCACCACCTGCTCCCTCGACCCGTGCCCCTCCTGGCTTGTTAGATCTTGCCTGGAGGGGTTACGTGGGCCTCTGTTGAATATCATAAACAGCTCCCTTGAGCAAGGAGTCTTTCCAGAGTGCTTGAAAGAGGCGGTGGTAGCTCCATTACTGAAGAAACCGTCATTGGACCCTGCGGTTCCCTCCAACTACCGCCCAGTGTCGAATCTTTCGTACCTGGGCAAGGTAGTTGAGAGGGCAGTAATGGAGCAATTGCAGTCCTTCTTAGATGATGCAATGTGGCTAGACCCCTTCCAGTCCGGCTTCCGTTTGGGGCACGGGACGGAGACGGTCCTGGTCTCCATCACAGACCAACTCCGCTGCCAGCTTGACCAAGGCGGGTCTGCGCTGCTCGTGTTATTGGACCTCACAGCAGCGTTTGACACGGTCGACCACAATCTATTGATCCACCGCCTGGCCATGGCTGGAGTGAGGGGGACTGCCCTTAAATGGCTGACCTCCTTCCTCCGCCAGCGGTCTCAGCGTGTGAGGAGGGGCGAGGTGGTCTCTGAGGGCTCCCCATTAGTTTGCGGAGTTCCTCAGGGGGCCATCCTCTCCCCTCTGTTATTTAACATCTACATGCAGCCGCTTGCACAGCTGGTGCGGAGTTATGGGCTGGTTTGTCACCAGTACGCTGACGACACCCAGCTCATTCTGAGGATGGAGGGCAGGCCAGAGCCCGTCCCCGATAATTTCCAGCACTGCCTCGAAGCCGTTACTGGATGGCTGCGAGCCAGTAGGTTAAGGGTGAATCCGGCGAAGACGGAGATCTTGTGGCTGGGTCGCCCGGGCGGGGTGGGTGCCTGGCTTCCGACCCTGGACGGTGCGGCGCTGTGCCCAGCGCCGTCTGTGAAGAGCCTGGGGGTCCACCTGGACTCCCAGCTGACCATGGAGGCCCAGGTCTCTGCGGTCAGCAAGGCTGCTTTTTTCCACCTCCGCCAGGCAAGGAGGCTGGCCCCCTACCTCTCCCGGAACGACCTGACCACGGTGATCCAAGCCACGGTCATCTCAAGGCTAGATTACTGTAACGCGCTCTACGTTGGCCTTCCTCTGTCGTCGATCCGGAAGCTCAAGCTGGTGCAGAACACTGCCGCCCGGCTCCTGTCTGGCACGCCAGCAGGTTGCCGTATAACACCCGTCTTGCAGGTTCTGCACTGGCTGCCTATTGAACACCGGATCGCCTTCAAAGTGTTGGTTCTTACCTTCAAGGCTCTGTACAGCCTGGGGCCAGCATATCTGAGGGACCGCCTCACTCCCTATTGCTCATCGAGATCACTACAGTCTGAGGATGCCAACTTCCTGGAAATACCATCAGCAAAGTCGGCACACCTGACATCTACCCGCCGGAGGGCGTTCTCCGTCATAGCCCCCACGCTGTGGAACGCCCTCCCGGCCGAAACCAGAGCCCTGAGGGATTTACTCCCATTCAGGCAGGCCTGCAAAACCCATCTGTATAGGCAGACCTTCGGAGAGTAGGCCCGCGTGCTCTGGGTACTGTGTTGTGGCTCCTGTTGCTGCTCCATTTGTTTTATTGCCTGTTCTGCTATTGCTCTAATTGTTCAATTGTTTTATGTTTTTAATCTTTGTTTTTATGCCCCTGGCTCTTGTGAGCCGCCGCGAGCCCCCGGGAGTCGGCGGCATAGAAGCCTCAAATTATTATTATTATTATTATAAGTTAAAACCCAAAGCATCCAGACATTAAAAGATAATTAATCAGATGAGTTATTTATTTATTTATTTATTTATTTCATTTATATTCCATTCTTCTCACCTTGAAGGGGACTCAGAGCGGATTACAGTACATATACATTGCAGACAATCCCTGCAGTTTAACATATATATACATATATTGACGAACAAAGACGCAATTTTCTGGTAAACTTCTGACAAACTTCTGGCCACCAGGGGGAGCTGACACACTCCTCATCTCTCTCAGCATTCTCCAGCTTCCCTTGTTGTTCTTCCGCATTCTCCAGCTTCCCTTGTTGTTCTTCCGCATTCCTTTCAGCGATTCCTGGAGTTGTTTAATGGGCTCATAAATCAGTCAAAATTTGCCTCCCCACTTAATGTGGTACCTTTATCTCCTACTTGACAAATGAACTGTCTTTCGGGCTGCAAAGGTCGACAGCAGGCTACACTTAAGGTCGGGCACCCACCCCGACCCGAGTAGGCCTCGAACTCATGACCTACAGGTCAGAGAGATCTTATGCAGCTGACACTTAGCCAGCTGTGCCACTTCCCGGTTAAAAATACATTGTTAAAATCAATAAAACAATTTAAAACCTGTTAAATTACATAAAGCATAGTACCCCCTGATTTGGGCTTTCTTCTTTAAAAGCCTGTCTGAACAGAAATGTTTTAGCTTGCCGCTGGAAGGACAGTAGGGAGGGTGCCATTCAGACTTTTCTAGGCAGGGAGTTTCAGAGTTGAGGTGCAGCCACCGAGAAGACCCTTTCTCATGTTCATATCACCTGAGCTTGCAACAATGCTGAGACCAAGAGAAGGGCCTCGCCTGAGGATCTCAAGGCCTGTGCAGGATTGTACTGGGAGAAACGATATGCCCAACAGTCATGACCAGAGCCATATAGAGCTTTATAGGTCATAACCAGCACTTTGTATTCTGCCTGGAAACAGACTGGCAGCCAGTGGAGCCATTGCAACTGGGAGGTTGTATGCTCCCTATAGCCCCAGTTAGCAACCTAGTTGCAGCTCTTTGAAGGATGTGACCTCCGTTGGAGAATGTGCCCTCTTTCTTCCAAGAGGATGAAAATGCACGAAGGCCGGGTCCAGAGAATTGTTCAGATCTCCTCTGGAATGGAAAGGGCCTGTTATTTGTAACCAAAAGTGGAGCAGGAGGGACCACAGACAGAGTCCAGCCATCAGCATATCACAATGCTGGTGAAATCTGTGGTATTAAGTCACTCTCCTCTATGTCTACGCCTAATTGACATCTTCTATTATACCTTGATAGGGAGAAGCTCCTTCAACAGATGCGTGTGATGACAAGGTGACAAGGGATGTGGTTTGGCACGTGCCATTCCTATGATTTTCTGGCAGTTATTTGGTGATTGTGCATGCTGTTCCTACACCACAAATTAGGAGGAGATTGATTTTCATAAGTGGGCATTGGGTGCCTCCTTACATAGCTATCAAAATAGTGGAATTTCGAACGTAACCAGAATTTATGCCAGCATAATGCCTCAAGAAGATTCCAGGACTAGCTGACATATGCACTGATGCCATTTGATGAACATTTGATTCACAAAATTGTTCAGTATCAACAAACCAATTCCCACAACTTGGCCTTCAACCAATTCTAGCCATTTTGTCAGATCTACTGTGAAACTAATGGATCTTAACCGCCTTTTTCAAGACATGCCTACTCCCAAAATACATTGGATTACAAGTGGTATAACTAGAGAACATAGATAATTTCAGAAGGAGGAGAGAATCCCTAAAGACATACTAACAAAAACAACAAAATCCACAGATTCATTCTTTAAGTTTTCACTAAATCTACATTCACACATTACAGGCATTGCACTTGCAATAGAAACTACTGCTTCCATTTTCAAAAATATCTTTTCAATAATATTCTAAGACTGCTTGCAAACGCATCGACATATAAAGGGGATAGACAGAATCAAGCAAGTTTGACTGAGATAAAACTCAGTTTCAGCTAAGGTGAAATCATGAATAGCGGTTGTTTTGAAACATTTTCCATTCTGCCATTCTAGGTCAGCCTTTGCTGGCTTACTACAGCTTTAAAAAGTCAACAACTGTAATATCAAATACTATTTATCAAGAACAAATGCTTAGATGTGTGTGGTAGTTGAAGAAAAGATTTAATGATTTTTATTAGAAACAGGCTCTTTAAATTAAAACCCATAAATTATTCGGACTGATATTCCCGTAAATTCAAGTGATGAAAATGCATCACTCAGGACTTTAAGGGAAATTTTAAAAATAGCAGATCAGAGTCTTTTGTGTTATTAAATAAAGTGTCACCTGAAGACATTACTGAGAAAAAACAGGAGAAGTACTGTATTTTTATAGTTCGGCCATAAGGTCTGTTCCTGTTTCTTCCCTCTCCCTGAAAGCTTCCATAGTAACAGTTGCTTATTTTATCATTGTCTGTATTTCTACAATACTGTGGTGTCTAATTTATTTCAACATGAAACTCCCTTCTTCATATATTAGTGACATACAGCCAACAAGATGACCTCTGTTTCTTCTATATTGACTAATGCTGTTAAATGAAGAACAAAATCTTAGGGCAAAACTGTTGCTGTCATTAAATAAAAGTGGTCTTACAAACCGGCCTTATGGGCTATATCCATATGGTGGGAAAGCCTCTAGAAGTCCCAAGTATCATTCCTGTAGATCCATATCCTGTTTTCTTCAGCCAGAGTTTTTCCTGGAGGTGTTCATCAGTACCCAAAACTAACCACTCATCATATTGGTTTAAATTAACCGAATACTTTCCAAAATACAATATATCTGTGCTTGCATGTGTGTTCTACTCATCTGCATGGGCATTGCAACTGGACTCACCCAGAGTTTGCTCCATGATGTTACTGACCTTCGAGAAAGTACATTGGAAGAAGTTGGGGGGTACTCCAACAAAACCTTATAGGCTGGCTCTGGTCTACTGTTGCTTTTGCCTAGTCAACTTTAAAAAGTTTCAACCAATTTATAGAAAGATCCCCATACCTATCTTTCTTTCTTTCATACACTTGTGCCCTGTCCTCACCCTCAAGGGGGGATTCAGGGTGGCCTCACAAAGTATATTTTGACTATACTTTGGACAGAAGCATATCTGTTGCACCTTAGTCCAGTGATCCAACATAAGATCGTTTATTAAATAAAGAATATAAAAAGGGGAAAAGGGACAAAGTCAGTGCAGATATAAAATGTAATTCTCAAAAGAAGCTAGGGTTCAGAAGCAGTCATTCAAAAATACCAGGACGGAACACAAAGCCAAGAAAAACCAAAAACCCAGAATGAATCCAAAGGTATATCCATAAATATAAAAACAAGAACTTCTCCAAGGTAAATTCTCCAAAGAAACATAGGCATAAAACAGGAATATGAAACAGGAATATTGACAATACAGGAACCATGAACTTGGAATCATGAACAGGAGACTGATCCTATGGCAACGTAGTCTCCTATGAAAGGCCAGGAAACCAAACCACTTAATTTAAGCTCTCTAAGATACTCATGACATCGTGCCTGACACATCTAGACTTCAGGGTCTTATCTCAGATCCTCTGAGAATATCCTTTCACTCCCTGCATTCTCAGGTCTAATCTGCTCTCCCTTGAAAACTCCCAAGGTCTTTTCTCAAGGGAGCTGGAACTTTCACGCTCCCCAGTTTATTTATTATTTATTTCATGCATTTCCCCCCCCCCTTCCTTTTCACCCCCAAAGGGGTACTCAGGGCGGCTTCACAACAGGCAACTATTGCCTGGGAATGAGCAAAGGAATCCAAAACATCAGCCTCGACTGCCTGCAATTCTCTCTGATCACTCACAGACTATTTACTTTGAAACCCATAATCCCCCTCATCCTCTGAACATTCAGAAAAATCCTCTGATACATGCCAGACTACAATACTATAGAATCTCATTGGACGTCCACAAGAATTTTCGGGAATCAGGAATATTTTTGGAGTGTGGGTGAAACTGTGGATATTGAATCTGTGGATAAGAGGGTCTGACTATAGACAGCACCAGAGGGTGCTTTTCTAACTTGATTGCTATTGTTTAAACTTTATTTCTTTTCTAGTTAGCAAGTCCTTGGATTTTAATCAGCACCAATTAATCTTTCCATTATCAAGAAGAAGTGGGAGACCAACTGGCTTTTGGACAGCAGGCATAACAGCACTTTAGATGTGGAATCAGACTGGAATGGTGATACGGCTGACCATACTGTTTTAATTGTTTTAATTAATGTTCTATTTATTGTTTTAATTGTTGTTATATTATTGCATTTGTTATATGTGGCATTGAATTGTTGCCAAGTGTATGCCACCATGAGCCCCCCTTCGTGGGTTGAGAAGGACGGGGTAGAAATGTTGGAAATAAATAAATAATTAAACTGCTTCCCAAAAGAAATCATTCCATTTTCTCCTTCCTTCGATAAACTGGAGACTTCAGGACCGGTTTTGTTGACATTCACTCTGCTTTTCACTCTTGGCAGTGCAAATGAACCTGCTATGACCTCTTTGGACCAAGTGCCTTTTCCCAACCAACTGCTCAGAGCATCTTGCAGCCAGATGTCCCTGCCTACACCCTGAATCCTAACCATACCTTTTTTTGTTGTTCTTCATTACCTGTGTTTGTTTGCTTATGAGTCATAATCCTCTCTGAAGTCACTTTGAGAAAGACACTCCCCAGCATATATGACCTTCACATCCAAACTCAGCAGGGCTGTGTTTGCAAAGATATACAGGCAAGAGTATGTGTTTTCATCGCTGACTGTGACACATATTGGACCCTTCAGATGCTCCAATTAATTATGGAATTCACAATGAGAAAATAGTGGATGTTCTCTGCTAATAAGAGATTGCTCCTTCTGTCTTCGGTTTTCAGGCTGTGAATATCATTGCTTATTTAGCTGAAGTGTTATCCCTTAATAGAGGTATGAAATAATGCATGACAGAAAGTAGAATAGAATATTATTGTTGTTGTCACAGTTATGTGCCTTCAAGTTATTTATGTTTTGTAGCAATTATAAAGTGAACTTATAATGGGTTATTCTTGGCAAGGTTTGCCTTTGCTTTTCTTCGAGACTGAGAGTGTATGTCTTGACCATGATTCCCCAGTAGGCTTCCATGACCAAGTAGGTAACTGAAGCCTGCTCTCCCAACACAAATTATCTCAGTCTTTCATAATACTAGAAACCAGAGTAAAATTTTCTGAACTTTGGGCAGGGCCGGATTATCCATAAGGCCACCCTAGGCCATGGCCTAGGAGCACAAGCCAAGGGGGGCGCATTTCATGGACCAAAAAAAATGCCCGGCAGCAGCTCCGGGGGCTTCCCTTCCTTCCTTCCTCCTCCTCCTTGCTTGTACCCTCCTTCCTTGACTCAAGGAAGGAGGGAGGAGGAGGAGGGAAGCCCTGCCCCCGGGGCGGCTGCCGGGCATGCGCGGCACCCAGGGACACGGTGGAGGAGACAGAGGCGCTTGTGCCCTCCTTTCTTGACAAGGTAGAGGTTGGTTTGGGGGCATAATTCCAAAGTGTGGCCTAGGGCGCCAAAAGGGGTTAATCTGGGCCTGACTTTGGGAATGGTGGCAAATTCATGACAGAGAAATATAAATTCTTTTTCGCTAAGTGCATACTTAAATGATTTAAAGGATATAGTGATAGTCAAACTTGGATGAGGGTTGCTGTAAGTTTTTCAGGCTGTATGGTCATGTTACAGAAGCATTCTCTCCTAACGTTTTGCCTGCATCTATGGCAGGAATCCTCAGAGGTTGTGAGGTATGGATCATTTGTCAAGTGGATTGGACAAATTCATTAACAATAGTGTTCTTGGTGACTACTATTCATGATCATTATATACTTCCTTTAGAAACATAATTAATGCTTGTTATGGAGCAGCACAAATGGGTGAGTGCTATTTTGCTCATGCCCTGGTTGTGGCCTTCCTATAACTAATTGGTTGGCCACTGTTTATACAGAATGTTGGACTAGGTAAATCTTTGGTCTAATCCAATATGGTTTTTCTTATGTATACTCTCAAAAACAAGACGAGGATACCAGCAGGTTTGAGAGAATCTCCAGTTTTGCAGAAGTAATTCTCTAATCTCCACCCCATTAAAAAAATCCATGATGCCACACACCCATAACAGTCCCATGAAATCTGGACTTCCTCAGTAGTTATGTAGTGTTGACTGAGTGTTGGGGCAAGACTTTGGAAAGAGATAATGCAATCGTGTGAATCCTGGATAGGAGTTGCAAAATCTTGTTGTAAGTGCTTCTTGTAGATGTTCAAACCGATACTGCAAAATAAGTGATAGTTCTATTTTATAAAGAAATGGTTTTCCATCTTTCCCCTGCTCTCTGCCCTGTAACACTGGTTTTCACAGTGCTGCCATCTCTGCATTCCTTTCATGCAGTTTAAGCATCTGGAAAACAGACCTATGTATGAGGTCAGACAGACTCGCATCATTTTAAAATAGGCCAGTTCCGTTATAATAAGACTTTCACTCTCCTGTCATTATTAATACTCCTTGGTGCAAAAGGGCAAAGAAAAATGCCCTGCAGGAATAATGCTCAGTAGTTTTAAACTACAGATAAAATACTCCACAAAAAGTGATAATTAATTATACTTTTTCCCCCAAAAGTGTGATGTTCACAGACAGATTAAGCACTTGATGTGGTGTAGTGTTCATTCGATTAGTAAGCCAAGTTTGTACAATCATAACTGATCAAGATGATCAAGAGTCAACTGAGACAATACCAGGCTACCTAAAACTTTACTGAATCCAAACTTCTTTTAGCTCAAGGATCTTGGAAATTACTTAAGATGGCTCTTCCTGATTTCCTAACCTTGTGATGGAGTTATGGTCCTATACGGTCCCGGCCCAGTTTACTTATCTGAATGTATTCTCCCCTATGAACCGTCAAGAGTGCTAAGATCGTCTGGAGAGGCCCTGCTCTCGGTCTCACCACCTTCACAGGCACGTCTGGTGGGGACGAGGGACAGGGCCTTTTCTGTGGTGGCCCCCCGGCTGTGGAATTCCCTCCCAAATGAAATTAGATCCACCCCCTTCCTCCTGACTTTTAGGAAGCGGGTGAAAACGTGGCTGTGCAATGAGGCCTTCGCAGAATGAAGGAGGAGATCACAAAGCGACAAAAGTCGCTAACCACTTGATACGGACCGAATATATGGATTAAGTTGGACTTGATTTTACTTTGGCGAAAGGCTTTTTAAATGTATTTATTGTATTGTATTTGATAATTTTATTGTAAATTTATGATGTTTTTAGATTTTAAATATTAGCATTGAATACTTGCTGTTTGCCGGTCTGAGTCCCTCTTCGGAGGTGAGAAGGCCGGGGTATAAAAGTTTTACATAAATAAATAAATAATGTCCCAAAGTGAAAGACATTGGTTCCGATGCAGCTCTATTTCTTTCTTCTTCTGCTTCTTCTGTCTCTTCTTTGGGGTTTTTCTGCAGGCTGTTCCAAACTAGAACCACAGTTCTGTTGCCAGACAACTGGCTAGAAGAATTCTTGAGATCAGTCAGCAGAGGAGAGTTCTACTGACAAATGGACATATCTGCCAGCAGAAGGGATTTCTGATACCAAACCAGACCATTTGTCCATCCAGTTCAGTGATATCTATATCAGGAGGAGAAAACGTGGAGGCAGTGACAGACTTTGTATTTCCAGGTGCAAAGAATACTGCAAACACAGACTGCAGCCTGGAAATCAGAAGACATTTACTTCTTGGGAGAAGAGCAATGTCCAATCTCAATAAAATAGATCTGCATAGTTAAAGCAATGCTATTCCTCATAGCAATCCATGGATGTGAGAGCTGGACCACAAGGAAGGCTGAGGGAGGGTACTTCAAACAAAATCATGCTGCAGATATTACGTGTTTATATGTGGTATCACATTTTCCATCTTTTCATGATACATTTGGGACTAGTTGATTACTTTCCTTGAAGTATTGGCCTGAAAGGAAAGTATTTGCCACTGTATAGTTTCAACCTTTTTTGGGCATATTTAAGAGGAAGATAGACTAATATTTCTGCAGGTTGCTTTTACAAAATTGATCATATATTGTATTGGGGGTTTTTTTGCACACATTCCCTCTGAAAGTTATTAAAAAAGTTAACATTCCATTTTAAATTATGCTATTAATACTTGCTACTGAATATCTGCTAAAATTTGACATAAAATGTTCTCATATCCATTCTAAAAACTGTTAACAATATTTTAATAGCATGCAATATTGTGTGAAACTTTGCATAAAAGCTGTATGCAAAGAAATTATTTATTTATTATTATTTATTATTTTATACTTATCTGCCCCCCCCCCCCCCAATGGCTCGGGGCGGCTCACAGGAATGCATAAAACACAGTTAGCAACATATCATAAAACTACAGTAAAACACCATTAAAATAGAACTACAATTAAAACAGCGGATAAAATCACAATGGGCCGCATATTAGGCAGTTGCGGTGGCAAATGGATAGTGCAAGATGGCAGCGTAGAAGGGAGACTATAATTTAGCCAACCCAAAAGGCCTGCTGAAACAGCAGAGTCTTAACTGCTTTCCTAAACGGAAGAAGGCTCCGGGTGGCTCGGATGCCGGCGGGCAGTGTGTATAATTACTATAACTATATTTTATTGACTACTTCTGGACATTAAGTCCCTTTCCATATGAGCAACCAGTTCTCAAAGACCACCTATTATTTTTTAAACCATCTTTACAAGCCTATGAACCTTAATGGGGCAGTCAAACCACCCCCGGGAAGAGAGTTTTAGAGCCTGGGTACAACCACTGAGAAGGCTCTCTCCCATATTCTCACCAGCTATACCTGTGGGGGGACAAGATAGGGAGTAGGGCTCAAGACAGAAACATGCTCAAATGGGAAAATATGGTCCTCTCTATAACTTGGACCACATGATATCTAGCATGTATTCAGCCACTGAGCTATTACCCATCTCTAGCTACATGGCCTTTGGTGAAGAAACTTCTGGAGAAACACCTCCATGGGCAGATTCATGAAGAAGCAGACTGTCCTTTAGCGGATATCTTTGTCCCATATTTGTTTTAGCAAACTCATGGCTTCTAGGAAACAAATCCATCTTGACTTCAATGAAAGTGATACAAGAACATTTCAGTACCTATTTTATTGTTGTTCATCTCAAGAAGGTTTTTTTTTACCAGAAGACCTTCCACTGAATTGTAATCTACATCTACCCTGAAAGCAAGACGTAGCCCTGAAAAATGTTCCCAGCTCTCTCAGACTATTAGGAGGAAAAACAATGAAACTGGAGGCCCAAGGCTGTATTAACCTCATGAACCTGGATTAATAGTGACTGATTGTTTCATATTCCAAAGCAAATGACTGCTTTGGCCAGGTCTGTTTGGTATCCAAACCAGTAAAGGAGATGGAAGTAGCCACCAAAGTTCAACTCTGATCCAGCTTAATCCCTCCAGGGAATCGTGGAAAACTTGAAACATAAGGGTAATGTAAGCATTTGTATATCATTTAGATTAATATCCATCCTACCTCAGATAAAATGGATTGCAAGATTGGAACCAGTGCCAATATCTGAAATCTCATCTCTCTAGGACTTTTGGGGTGTTTGCTTGTATCAAGTGCTCTTTTTTTCAAAGTGAAAGTTTGCACATGGCACTCTCATTTGCATTTAATGTACTTCAGATTACTTCCTTTTGTTGTGCTAAACATTTCTCTCCATTGAGCCTAATTTGATCAGGTCATGCTGTGACCCTTGACCTTTTAGTTCCAAAGTGAAACCATCTGACGACAGAATAAGTGAAGGAAACCCTTTTGCTTGTTCACAGATATTTAATATTTGCAAAGATGCAGCCGCCGTTTAAATGTGACTCATTTGCCAGGTTAACACTTGTCTGAAGAAAGGGAGCCACTAAATTTTCACCCGATATCCAGAACAGAAATGCAGAGCTCCGAGGGAAATAATCCTTTGCAAAACCTTAAGTGGAGGAAATCAGATGACAAATCCATCTAGGCAGTATGGGTAGTGTGTCATGGTCTAAAGAAGTACATTTTCAAGATCAAATGCCATGTCAGAAATCACGGTAGCCTGAATGTTTTCTGTTTAATAAACAACCCTTTATAGATTGCTTAATTATTTTTAAAATAGCACATGCACACACAAACACAAATGTTTCCCCTGATGTTTGTGCAAGGTTTGCTTTGTACTAGTTATTAGGGTTGTGTGCGGATTTAGCTTCCTCCATTTCCTTCTCTACCTTCAGTATTTTGGGAGCTCATAATGGTTAAGTCCCTTCTGGTACGAAAACCACCCGACATAACATGATTAAATCCCAAATGCTGGCATTGTGGAAGTCGGGAAGCATGGTATTTCACATCTATGGTGGGAATGTGAAGAGATACAAAAATTCTGGAGTCAAATTCTAGACCAGGTAGAATTACATACTAAAATAAAATTCGATATAAATAAGCAAATTTTGTTAATAGGAATAAATGGTGATAGAAGAGTTAAGGACCAAGACCAGGAATTAATGATGATGATGATGTTTAGAGCAGCACGTGCAGTAATAGCTTGGGATTGGAAAGAAAAAAAGAAATGGACACTTGAAAAATGGTACGAATATGTGTGGGACCAAATACAACTAGATATTATGGACATCATAAGAAGCAAAAAGACATGGTCAGAAAAACAGAAGAAAATTAAAGAAATTTGGACTCCATTTAAAAGATGGTTACAGGTCGTTAAACCAGATGATGAAAGCTGGAAGAAAAAAATTGAAAGAATCAAAAGAAGGCTCATGTAACGGAGAAAAAAGGACTTCATTGTCAACAGGGAAGAGGGAGGGGTGGGTGGGAGGAGGGAGAAGGGGGTGGAAAAGGACAAAAGGCATAGTAATTGTGGTTATGTATAGTTGTTTATAATAAAAACATATATATATATATGTGTATATATGTGTGTGTATATATATATATATATATATATATATATATATATAAAGAAAACCACCCGACATGAAAGCAGTGGGAGCTGATCTTGGCTCCTCCTTCCCTATTTGGCATCACAGTTGAATCTTCATGACACTTAGGTTCCTTTGAAAGGGAAAAAAAAAGGAAAGGCTCCCAGAAAAGGTGCTTCCTTAACCCTGTTGCTGACACTGTCACACCCCAGCCTAGTCCCCAACCTGTTTCCTTGGTCAAACCAGACCGAAGCCATGTTATTCCAGTCAGGCCTGCTAGGCCAAAAGACAATCCACAGCTAGGCAGGTTTTGTAAAGACTCCCAGTTCATTCATCGTTCAAGGACAGTGGAGCTCTCTCCCTCTCGGCCCAATAAGCGGAGATGGGGCGACTCCCTTTTACCCAGGTGCTACTGCTAATTGGGATCACATACCATTCCCATGTGAAAGGCCCGAGAAAGCCCAGCTGGAGAACTGTTATGAGAACCCAGTCCGACGTCTTTGTGCGTCGTAACATCAAAGCCCATGAGACCTACTTAAGCCAGGTCTCAGAGATGGAAGCATCTTTCGCCAACGTTCAGTTTTCCAAGCCAAGTCTTCACGGAACCTTGCCTGGCCATTGGGCCTGCCTAGAACTTTGTTTGCCAAGCCTTGTGCCAAGAACTTACCTTTCCTGGATTAGCCCATTGGGGCAAGAAGATTCTCTTTGCTTTTTTTCCTGTTTGCCAAAGGACTATAACCTTGCTACCTTGCTTTTTATGGACAATTTGCTGCTATCTATTGCTGCTTGAGAGCATCAATAGACTAGAATCCTAGCCTCTTTACTTTCTGCATTTATTTTAAATAAAGCATTTAACCGTGGCCAGACTCAAGTGGTTTACTGAGGGGCTCGTTCAGGTCTAAGGTGCAACAGATACCCACACTTCTTTGAAGGGAAAAAAAGGAAAGGGTCCCAAGAAGGGTGCTTTCTTAACCTCATTGCTGACACCAAGGCTCCCTTGAAGGAAAGAAAGGAAAGACTCCCAGGGGAAAGAGGAGCCTCATAAGTTTCCCATTGTCACCAATGGGCCAAGGCCCCACCCCCATTTTTTTCATGCTGAACAAAAATGTCAATCCGTCGGGGCACCTGTTTTTGGGAGGCGCTGGAAAATGGATATGGCAGGCTTTTGCTATCCGGTGAGCAGAAACAGATGGCGATTCACCCAAAATGCACAAGCCTACTAGTTATAACCATTTTTAAGCTACCTTGAACCCCATTACTGGGGAAAGGATGGGATGTAAATGAATGATGATAAAATGATCATAATTAGCAATAGCAACAAGACTCTTGCCTTTTGACCCTCTATTCAGAGAAGAGTTAAGGTGCAGTACTTGGATAAGTCGACACAGGTTTTGGGGAGGTTGATTTTTTAAAACTAAAATGTCTAGACTTATATGAGCATATGCTGTAGCTAAAGCCTGGAAATAATTTTTGATGCTCTGGTTTTGTCTTATCTATATCTTTACCATTTTGCCAACTCTGAAAAATAAAAAGCAATCACTCTATTACCAAAGACAGAATAACAACAGGAAAAGGAAATATGCACATGCACACAGGTAGAAACATGCCTTTGTAGCATTTATGTTGAATGTAAGAGTCTGGAAAACATGCTGCAAACTGGGTTTTTGGATTGCAACTTGAGTAAGACATTTCTTTATGTCTCCCAGTTCAGACAAGGTTAGCACAGCTGCCTCAGACAGTCAGGGAGTGTCAATATGGAGTCATGACATGTATACTGTAAAGCAACAAAGCTGCATGCCTCTACATTTGCTATCTGTTCTTGATCGATGGAAGATATACTGGATATTCCCAGTTAATTACTGTATATCTGATAGATTATCTTTCAAATGCATCACATACATTAACTTATCAAAATAAGTGCAATGCAGGCATCAAATGTTTGCCAAACTCTTCCAGTTTATATGAAAATCATTCTCTTCCTTGTCTCCCAAGGGGAAAAAGCTTGTCAAATGGAGAAATAAAAGACATTGTTAGTTTGAAAAAGCCAGACCATGCCAAATCACTAATTAAAATTTAGATTGTATAGTAGCAAGCAGGTGCATTATGTCTTTAGGGAGCAGGCTAAAATGTCTACTCTTGATTTTTAATTTTAAAGTGGGATATGGACATCCATGATTATGAACAGAATTGAAGGCAAACCCTATGAGACACACGGATATAGTACTGCATTTCAAAACATCTAGGTTTATGGGGTCAATGTGTTTTTCAGTCGTGATATAATGGGACCCTCAGCATTTGAGGCTCTTGAGGCTATGCTGCTTCTTAGATGGTGGTTACTTGAATCACATTGCTCCTATATCAAAACTTTACTCCTTCTTGTATTTTTGGAAGGGCAGCAGCCAAACACTCTTCTTGAGATATTAGATATCCAGGTACATAGAAGACTTCAAAACATCTATCCCACATTCACATCGATATGGTGAAAAGACAGCAACCATGAAATAAGGCTGGTTTTAGTAGTCATCGCTCTGTCTGTCAGAATTAACGACTACAGCACATAATAGCCACAGGAAACTTTCTAGTGATTATGCATCTAATCCCATTTAGCACTATATCAATCCATTAAATTGATTGTAGAGTAATTGATTAAAATTATTGGGTCTTCGGGGATGGTGACTTGTCACCTTTACAAAATTATTGCATTCCAATAGTAGAAAGAAAGTAATAGTAATTGCAGTACAATAGGCCCTCGAAATCTGTTAGGGTTTGGTTCAAGGATTCTCCCTGTACATACCCAAATCTGTGGATGCTCAAGTCTCACAATGGTATGGAAAAATGGTTAGGGAATCCCTCGAAGCCCAAGGATGATGGTCCTCCAAGTGTAGTGTCTTGGTGGTGGGTCCATAGGTGGCTGTGGAGCCCTCTTCTTGATCCACATGTTCTCTTGCAGTGAGGACATCGGTTTCCAGGTAGAAGGCAGTCGCTGTCAAGGTTGGCTTGATGTGCCTTCCTCTTGGCATGTTTCTCACTTTCATCCTCCATTCATGCCTCTTTGAATTCTGCAGCACTGCTGGTCACAGCTGACCTCCAGTTAGAGTGCTCAAGTGTCAGGGCTTCCCAGTTCTCAGTGCCTATTCCACGGTTTTTAAAGTTGGCTTTAAGCCCATCTTTAAATCTCTAAAATGGTATCCTTTATATAAAATGTCAACATCATAGTTTCCTTTTTGAATTTTTTTTTAAAAATCAAGTCATAGATGATTAAATCTGTGGACATGGAATCTGTTGATATGGAGGGCCAAGTGTAATTTATTCAACTAATACATTTTAAAGTTTTATAAACTGCTCTTTAGTATAGGTTCAAAAGAGTTTAGTAATAGTAATGGTATACTTCTAGCCCATGAGCATGAATATGCTAATATACCAGCAGTATTAATAGAATATCCGGCAATATTACTTGATCAGTGAATGAGAGTATGAAGATAACACTACACAAAGTGATCAGCAGCTAGGAGAAAACATATCATTGAGAGATTAATCAAGAGGAACTGGAATTATGCCAGATGCTTCTGGGTTTGCAGAAGTAAAAGAGGTTAGAACAGAAGTGCAAGTGTATTTTGGTAGCAAATGAAAGCTTCCTTGGTATCTAATTCATTGGAAGCTAAAAGGATTCTTCCTTATAGTACTTGAAGATTACTCGTGTAATCCTGTTTGTACAGCTGAGTGAAACTGCAGCACATTTTCCTCATATTATGCTTTTGAATCTCCAAATGAAATTTGCTTTGACTAAGACATATCTTTGGGGCTTGCTTTGCCTAAGAACAACGTGTGTGCGCATGCACAGACACAAAGACAACAACTTGAAGCCAGGGGATTGAAAATCATGGGTATCGTGTATTTATTCTTCTTTTTTAACAGGTTGTATTACACCTATATCATAGTCCAAACATCTGACAGCTTGCTTTCCCCCAGGCCATTTTGGTCAGTAAGGCTCCACGTTTACTCTAGGGCAGGAACATAAAGGGAAGAATATTAGAAAGGAATACAACCTTCTTTTAGGTTGGGCATGCTGACCATTGTTCTTGTTGTGTACCTTCAAGTCATTTCCAACCTAAGGGGACTCTAAGGCATGAGGTATTTGCTCAAAGGGGAGATTGCCTTTGTTGAGAAAGTGTGACATGCCTAGTTCATAGTCCCTCAGACTGTTGGAGACTGGACTATAGTTTGAAAAAAAACCACGAACAAATTCCTATGAACACCACATATATCTTATTTGTAGTGCAGAAAAAGAACATGAAAGAACAATACAATATTGAAAATGAAAATAATTTTTAACCAGCATAGACTTACCAGTTTGTTTTTATTGTATCACAAGAGAACAAAGTTATAATGTATTTTTTTAAAAGGGGTTTTTTATAATAAAAAAACAACCTTTGGATTATACTAAATGTCCTTTGACCAATAGCTGGCCACTTTGAGTGCCTCTGGTGTTGCTATAAGGAGGTCCTCCATTGTGCATGTGGCAGGGTGCTGACTGCATTGTAATAGGTGATCTGTGATTTGCTCTTCTCCACACTCACATGTCGTGGACTCCACTTTGTGGCCCCATTTCTTAAGGTTGGCTCTGCATCTCGTGGTGCCAGAGTGGAGTCTGTTCAGTGCCTCCCAGGTCATCCAGTCTTCTGTGTGCCTAGGTGGGAGTCTCTCATCTGGTATCAGCCATGGGTGGAGGTTCTGGGTTTTAGCCTGCCACATTTGGACTCTCACTTGCTGAGGTGTTCCTGTGAGTATCTCTGTAGATCTTAGGAAGCTCTTTCTTGATTTAAGGCATTGGCATGCTGGTTGATATCCAAACAGAGTATTTTAAAGGGAAGGGTGAATCTGCTTTTGTCTGATAGTCAAGTTAATTGTTGTTGTTTTTGTGTGCCTTCAAGTTATTTTGGACTTAGGGCGGGGGCCAGGTAAATGACCTTGGAGGGCTGCATCTGGCCCATGGGCCTTATTTTGGAAACCCCTGCCTTAGATCATCCAATGGGTTTCCATGGCCAAAGAAGGGACTGGGATCTCATCACACTGAGGCCAAGAAGCCAGGGGACACTGCATTCCCTAAGCCAGTGTTTCCCAACCGCTGTTCCGCGGCACGCTACTGTTCCGTGACAGATCATCTGGTGTGCCGCAAAAATGTCTCCCCCCCTTTCTTCCCCCTCCTGCCTGCTGCTGCTACTTAGGGGAGGAGGAGGAAGGGCCAGGCGGTGGCAGCGAAGAAGGGGCTGGGGCGCCGCCTCTTTCGGCCATTTCCCCTCTGTTCACCATCCAGCCAGCCCATCCCAGCTGCCAGGGAGGGCCTGGGCACCTTGGGGAGCCGAGTTTGGCCGGCTCGCGTCTTCCACCGAGCCCCACGGAAGACGCGAGCTGACCAAACCCGGCTCCCAGGTAGGGCCTGTTGCTTTGCATGGAGCCTTTCTCCTGGTTCACGGCTCCGCCAAGCCCAGCGAAACTGCAAGCCAGGAGAACGACTCCCCACAGGGCCCAGGCCCTGCCTGGGAGCCGAGTTTGGCCAGCTCGCGTCTTTCGCCGAGCCCCACGGGAAACGCGAGCCAGCCAAACCTGGATCCCAGACAGGGCCTGTTCCTTTGCGTGGAGCCTTTCTCCTGGTTCATGGCTCCGCCAAGCCCAGCGGAGCCACAAACTGGGAGAACGGCTCCCTGCAGGGCCCCGCCCCTCCCTCCTCCCCGGTTTGCACGAAACTGCTCTCGGCCTCCCTCCGGCTCCCTGCCCGCCACCGCCTCCATCCTTCCTGCCTGCTTTGCCGGCCCCAAGTCCAGAGTGCTCTCTGGATGTAGGTGAACTACAACTCCAAAACTCAAGATAAATTCCTATTAACTATATGTATTACTGTTTTCGTGTGTCATTTTGGTTGGTGGTGTGCCCCAGGATTTTGTAAATGTAAAAAGTGTGCCGCAGCGCAAAAAAGGTTGGGAATCACTGCCCTAAGCAATTACAGCATGTAGAAACAGCTCCCTTTTTAATGTCCCTCTAGAGGAGACAGCTTCCTTATTCTGGTCCTGGGTATTTCCATTAGGCCTCATTGGAAATGTCTTGGCACAGGCATCTTATTTTGATGGCCAAGGCTCATTAGCTACTGACTCTCCAATTGCCATTTTCAATTGCTTCCAGCCAAGTTGTCCCGTGCATAAGTGCATCACACAGATTCACATTTTTTCACCCCTAGCCCCAAAAAGCTTTGTGTTAGAATGAGAAAAATGGCTGACTGCAGATGCAGGAGCTTCAAAACATCTGAGAACAACTTGCTGCACGGAGTCAGCTGCCATGACGAGCAACTTGGAGACGTTTCCATGTGGTACTAGTTCATATATACAGGCCCTAAAGCAAGTGTTTATCTCCTTTTTTCATATACCAGAGAAAAATAATAAACATGTGTCTGCATCCAGTTAAGACAGCCGTGGCATGTGACTTTTTTTCTTTCTTCACAAAAAGAAATTATACAAAGGAAAGCCCAACTATTGAATTTGAGGCCCACTCTAATAAAACAAGATCCCCCAGGATGCTACAGCTGGATGGTTCTAATTTCCAAAATCAGGTGAACTGTTTTTAGCACCTCTGATCTCTGCAATCCAGATGTTTGGAATGGTTCCATCTTTGCTGCCTCCTCCCCTCAATAGTCTAGGCAGCTCATGCTCACAGAATGATATCTTGAGGATATCTGAGCACAGCACAGGAGAGATTTGAAAGAGATCTGATAGTAACAGCCACATTTGGGTCCCATTCCAATTATAACAACCCCTTCCCAGATCTCCCATGGGAAGATTTTGTGGTGAACTGTCTTTCCTTTCCTTGAAGATTTGACAAGGCATGAATGCTGTGTTACTTTTTTCTTATCCACAAAGGCAAAACAGGGCTTTGGGGAAAGGAGGTAAGGAAGAAAAAAGAGCAAATGTTTTCAAAAAATTCAGGTGGTCGATGTATTCCTATATAAGGAAGCAGCAGATCTACATCCCCTTTTCAATTGCTGCAAAGCATTTGACTCTAGTGATTCAAAATGACAAAAATATGGATGCAAGAAACGAAGCACTCCACAGACTCCCAGATGCAGCAAGGCATTAAACCCTGGTGAAAAGATCCTCCCTTTGATCAGCCTTATGGAAAGAATTTGGTTGGGAAAAATCAGCTTTCTAAGCTGGATCCCTGGCTTCTTCCTCAGGATTTAAGCCTCAAACTTACTGGGAACATGACTCTTCCTCTAGGACTTTGGTCCATAAAATCATTTTGGCCGTTAAGACAGAGAAATAATTCTTCTTCCATATGTTGCATTTTCATTTAATGCAGCTCCGCCCATGAACATTTTATGGATTTAAACCCAATCTAAAGCCTAAACAAAACAAAAAACAATACAGACAACACAATTTTTTACAGAGTTCTTTGAAAAATTTTACTTTCTAGAGATGTAATGTGTTTTTAAATAAAAACAACAGCTCTTGTGTTCTTCAACAAAAATTAATATGATGAGTATAGCCAGGAATAGAGAAGAAGACTGTAGGCAGTACAGCTAAGTGCCTTCTCCGGTCCTAACGTTTAATGGTAGCCTATTGCAAGGATTATATGTCCAGCATCCAATCATGTCATTCTGGCCCAACTTACCTATCTGAACATATCTCCTCTATGAACCAACTTGGAGATTAAGATCAGCTGGGGAGGTCCTCAGCTCTACCTCCTTCGCAGGCACGGTTAGTGGGGATGAGAGACAGGGCTTCTCGGTGGTGGCTTCTCAGCTGTGGAACTCTCCCCAGTGATATTTGTTCAGCTCCTTCCCTCCTAGCCTTCAGAAAGAAAGTGAAACATGCCTATGAGACTATGCTTTCAGAGAATACCTGCAGTGCAAATAAATGAATGTAGAATCTGTGCAATGACAACTGGAATGGCTCTGGATTACGACCTTGAACTGTAATTTTAATAATTGATTTAATTGTTTTAGATGTTTTAATTCTTTGGTTTTTAACATAAATGTTTATTTAATGTTATGTTGGTTTTATGGCATTGAATTGTTGCCAGTGTGGAAGGCAACACACTCTTGAGTCCGCCTTGGGATTGAGAAGGGCGGGATACAAATGTGGTAAATAAACAAATAAATAAATTCTGGAAATTCAAATAGTGCTGACCAAAGCTATATTTTAGACCCGTGTTTCCCAACCGCTGTGACGCAGCACAGTAGTGTGTCATGACGGACCTCCTGCTGTGCCGCAAGAAAAGCTCTCTGCCCCCCTTCTTTCCCCCCTCCTCCTGCATAACTCCTGCTGCTGGGGGAGGAGGAAGAAGGGCCGGGCAGCAGCGAAGAAAAAGAAGAAGGGGCCGGGGCACTGCCTCCTTCGGCCGTTTCCCCAGCCAGCCTCCAAACTGCCATGACTCCCGCCATGACTCTCGCCCCTCACTCACTGAAGCTGCACAGAGGAGGAGGAGCATGAGTGGTGGACGGCTTATGCTCCTCCTCCGCGCGGCCTCAGCGAGCGAGGGGCGAGAGTCATGGCGGGAATCATGGCGGAGAGCAGCCCCCATCTCCGGCACTGCTCTCCGCCATGACTCCCGCCCCTCGCTTGCTGAGGCCGTGCAGAGGAGGAGCATGAGCGGTGGTCGGGCTTCAGTGGGTCTCAGCGAGCGAGGGGCCGGAGTCATGGCGGAGAGCAGCACCGAGGATGGGGAATTTTCACCTTCTCCCTCTCCCCCTTTCGCCCGTGAGCCGCTACCTGTGGCAATGGGAGCGGCTGAGGCTGGCGGTGGGACCCTGGGCTAGAGCCTGGGCTTGGTGGCGGCCCTCGGCCTGCTCTACTGCCTGAGGGGCCCGCTTGCCAAGTTTAGTCCAGATCCATCTCTGTTTGAGTCCACAGTGCTCTCTGGTTGTAGGCGAACTACAACTCTAAAACTCAAGGTCAATTAACTATATGTATTACTGTGTTAGAGTGTCATTTTGTGACATTTTGGTTGGTGGTGTGCTCACGGATTTTTTAAATGTTAAAAGTGTGCCGCGGCTCAAAACAGGTTGGGAAACACTGTTTTAAACTATATTCAAGGGCAATTTTCAGCTGCACAGTCTTGGCAATGTGTTCCATCTCTCTCATTGGTGTCCAACAAACAAATAAACATATGAATTTTTAAAAACCACACTGGACTATTCTTGAAAATAAAGGATGATGAAATTTAAGTAAACAGTTGATCTGGGCAATCATGTGCAATAGTGGGGCCCAATTTTCTAAAACAAGCCTACTCTACAGTATTCACAGCTGGAAAGTTAAATAAAACTCTATTAAAGCAGCACACCATTTAAACGTAAAAATTAAAAATAGAATTAAATTATGCACAGTATTAAAACAATATGTGTGAAAAAAGAATAAAATTCAATACAAAAAGATAAAGATGTTTTAAAAGCATAACGTCTTCCAGCTCTTACTCTAACAACTTTCTGTTGCTATCTTTTGGGGTGGAGGGTAATTTTGTGAGTTGCAGTACAAAATAGGAAAGTTTTCCAAGTTCTTGCTTAGAAGAGAATGAAATACATAACTTCCTGTGAGTTGGATGCAAAATGCTTTGTTAATGCAATCCAAGACGGGTTTGGCTTTTGTTGCAGAAGCATTACACTGCTGGTTTGTACGTATTTAGCTTGTGATCCAAAATATAGTGGGTCTCAACCGATTGCCTTCCAGATGTTTTGGACTTCAGGTCCCAGAATTTCAGTCCAATATGTCCAGTGGTAATTATCTGAGGGAACCAAAGTTCCAAATATGTGGAGAGTCTAGTTGAAAATTACTGCATTAAGACACTTTGGCCAAGCCAAGATTCCTCCATCCTGGAACTGTATCATTGATCTGTTTTGTTGTTTATTCGTTCAGTTGCTTCCAACTCTTCATGACCTCATGGACCAGCCCACGCCAAAGCTCCCTGTCAGCCATCACCACCTCTAGCTCCTTCAAGGTCAAGCCAGTCACTTAAGGATAACATCCATCCATCTTGCCCTTGGTCGGCCCCTCTTCCTTTTTCCTTCCATTTCCTGTTATAAACCTTAAAATATCCAGTTTGACTAGTTAATCATGTCACTTGTATGAAATGGACTCAGATGATATTTTGGATCTATTTGGTGGGTACAAGTAGAAGAATGAGAGCAGATAAAGTACTGGAATGCCAAGCCAGGTCATGTAAAATAATTTCAATTTTTTCCAGAAAGAAGGATGAAGAGAAAGAGAGAAATTAAAAAGGATTGAGAAAGAGTTTGAGAAAGAGATATAGCTATAGGGCTGTGCTAAACAATGTTTTGAAGCTTGTTTATACATGGAACCACAACACAGAGAGCACACACATTTTGTCATATGTACTCTTCATTTTTTAAATCTATGTAATTGATTTTTTGAGACAGAAACTCTTTATTTGGTTTTCTAAAAAAGGAAATCCATGCATTATTTTGACATGCTCATTGCTACGGAGCTATATAGTTTGCCTTTAACAACAGGTTTTATTTATTTTTATTTATTTCCACATTTTTATCCCGTCCTTCTCAACCCCCACGGGGGGACTCAGGGGAGCTTACATTGAGCCCCATTATGAGGCTATTTCAACAATACAATAAAAACACAACATAGACATATCATAAAAACAGCATAATTAAAACCATACAAAGTCATCAATTAAAAGTCATCAGTTCAAAACAAAACTTTTCTATTCTCCTAAATGTCATTTGTACTGCTTTAGAAAAAAAAACACGCTTCAAAAGTAATCCGAATATCAATAGAACATAAGTATGAACCATTGCAAAGACAGGCCTCCATTGATTTATCCTCTAGAGCCTAAAACCCAACCATAACAAATTACAGTATGCTTGCTTCTTGAAATGGGGTTCTGAGGCATGTTTTGTGACACATAGATCACACAGGATTATGCTGAGGCAGGCTCCTTTCATATATTTCAGAAAGAAAATCACATATGTGGCATGGTGTGTTAATAAATCAGGTAAGAAAGTCACATTATTCATGTGTTCGTCTTGATTCAAAAACAACAAAGGAAAAGTAATAAAGAAGCATCACAAGATTCTTTGTGATTTTCAGGTGGTACCTTATTCTTTTCATATATACATTTTGAGAACATACGTTGTTGGGTGGCCCATATATATTGTGAGGGGGGCAAGGATTGAATAATTATGTCTGTGCCATGGGCTTTTATGCTCTGTAACCATGCAGACATATGTACGCACAGGGTATTTGTATGTCTTGTTCCAGTAGAGGAAGGGGCCTGCCTACAAAATATTCTCAGGCACAAATGTCTTCCTTTGCAGGAGACAGGGCACCTCTGATAGACTGTTGAAAGCCAGCCTATACCAGCTCACCCACCAACACACATCCTGACACTTTAGCTTCTGAGAAATGACAAAAAACCCCACATCACTAAATCAAATGTACCTCCTGCATCAAGTGCTAAGAAGCTATAGGTGGACACTACCTCAGTCTTGGGAAAATAACACCATTAAGGAATACAAATGGGATTCTCTACTTTGATGTGTTTTCTCTGTGAGTAAAAGGGATCGCTCATCCATCACAGAAATGTGTGAGAAACTTATTAGATTCATGCAGGCAAGTAGCAGCATGTGATTAGCAGCTGAGTACTGATGCCGAGGAGAATGGAGTACATGTGTTTTATCTTTATTTTCATTACCTAATGTGTGTTCCATTGGAAGAAGTTGTCTTTATGTGCCTCTCTGATAGTGCTGTGCTTCGTATTATAATACAATGTTTCTCCATAATAAAAAAAAACGAGATATAGTTGGATCTTAACAAGTATGTCCACAGAGAAAAGAAGGCAGCTGAATGTGGAAATTCATACACCTGTGATCCCTTAGCCATCTGTTTCTTTTGTTTCCCCAGGCACTATTTGCCTCCATAAGTAAGGAGTCCTTTCTGACCCAGTTCTTGTCACCCATACCAGTAGGATGTCAAACTCATTCTGGGTTTTAACTTGAAATTTAAGGGACCCATCCAAGGTGTTGAACTCAGACCCAAAAGCAGATTCAGCACCTTGGATAGTTCTTTTTAGAATGTAAAGTAAGCATGGCCATGGTGAAATAGTACTATTGCTATTGCTACTGCTGCTGCTTAGGCATGAGAAAAAAGTTATGAAAATGAAATGATTCATAAGAAATTCGTAAGAAATGCTACTTTTGAGTATTTCCGCACCTGGAACGCCAACCAGGAAGTGGACTTTTTTTTATAGAACTCGGGGCCAGGATTTTCTTAAGTGTCGTTATTAGGTCGTAAGGGGGGGACTCCTCCTTCTCTCACCACCCTCCCGCCTCCCTTGCCAATAAGTATTATGGCAAGGCAAGCCCTAAACTCGCTCCTTCTTTCGGCTGGAAGCCCAAAAAATGTAAACAGAGAGGATTACTCAGTAAATCTGCAAAGGAGGGCACTTTGGATGAAGTGCCCTCCTTTGTGAATTTACTTCTGAGTAATCCTCTGTTTACATTTTTCCAGGCTTCCCCTGCCTCTCCTGCCTGCCAGGATCTAAAGCATCAAAGAGTATTGGGGTGAGAAACCAACCTAATGTATAATAGAATGAATGCTACTGTAAGTGCCTAATATTATAAGTAATCCAACTGGTCATACCTACATTCCATGCATATGCAATAATACAGCAGTAATAACAATAACAAGAGGTAAAATTCAAACTGAAGTATTCTGACTGGTCCCTGCCTCTGGTGCAAACGGGCTCTTCTCTATTTAGCCCGGAAAAGCCAGCGTTTTTGCTTGGGTGCACACACATACATATTCTTGGGGGATTTGCTGCAGAATCCGGGCTCATAGAGAAGATTCTGCAGCAAATCCCCCAATGAATATGTATGTGTGTGCACCCAAGCAGAAAACGCTGGCTTTTCCCGGCTCACAGAGAAGAGCCCGTTTGCACCGCATGAGGAGGGACCAGTCAGAATACTTCGGTTTGAATTTTACCTCTTCTTATACCCATTGTTATTACTGCTGTATTATTGCATGTGCATGGAATGTAGGTATATGACCAGCCTGGGCAAACTTGGGCCCTCGCTCCTCGGGATCGGGGTGAGAGAGAGGCAGCGAGGAGCGAGGGGGCTCCTCCTCTTTTCTTTTGCTGCTTCCAAGAATAGAATACCCCCTTCCTCCCTCCCTCCTTCCCTCCCTCCTTCCTATTTGGAGAGTCCCATCTAGAATTCAGTGTGATTTATTCAAGTTTTGGCCTACAACTCCCAGAAATCCCAGCCAATTTACCAGCTGTTAGGATTTCTGGGAGTTGTAGGCCAAAACCATCTGAATGCGCATGCGCTGGCATATGAACTACTAACGAATTTCGTTAGTAATTGTTACATTTTAGAAATTTTTGGAAATTTTTTTTGTAAGTCTTTCTTTTACTAATCAACCCCCCCCCCCATTTGATTTTAGAATTGCCATTTTTGGGTTCGAAACCATGCCTACTGCTGCTACTAATATCATTGAAATCTATATCTCAATGAACTTTTTAAAAAAAAAACCTGAACAAATTGCAGTCTGAAAGCTCTGTACTTCCATAGCAGCCCATCTTTTAAACTGACTGCATAAGGCAGGGGTGCTCATTAGGTAGATCGCAATCTACTGGTAGATCGTGTAGGGCGTCCTGGTAGATCGCAGGCAGGGTGGAAGGAAGGCTCAGTCCTGCCCCGCAGGCTCCTGATGCTGCCCAAGTGCTGCCGGCCCTGGGTTATCTGAGGTCCTTTCCACACAGTTGAATAAAATCCCATGTTATCTGCTTTGAATCAGATTATATGGCAGTGTAATGTTATCTGCTTTGAATCAGATTATATTGCCAAAATAATGGCAAGGGGAATACGATGACAGACTGGACTATGGTCAATGAATATATAGAATTAATGAAAATAGAATGAAACATTCTGTCAAAAACTACATGAAAAAATATAAGTAAGAGCACTTTAGGATGCCCAATATTAAAGAAATAATATAATAATGCAATATGATATAGTAGGGAACTAGAACGGAAGTCATGAAACGTCTCCCACTCCCTCCCTTCCCCCTTTCCCTATGTGTTCGTGTATGGTATATCTATATGTTTTGTATTGTTTATAAAATCTGAAAACCCAATAAAAACAATTACAAAAAAAAGATTATATGGCAGTGTGGACTCAGAAAACCGATTTCAAAGCAGATATTGTGTTATATGCTTCACATTTTTGTAGTGGGTAGGTAGATCACTTTGACTTGGTTGTTTTATAAGTAGCTCGCATGCTGAAAAAGTGTGAGCGCCCCTGGCATGGGGGTTGAATCTAGGGAAAGTGGGTGGGGAAATGATTGCCCCAGTCTGATGAGGACTGGGCAACCATAATGGAAATAAAACAACTAAATGAAAGGAAGGCAAGATCATCTGCACATTTGCTACCCACTGTAGTTTATTCTTATGAAGCAGGCAGCCAGACTGCATTTTTTGAAGTCACCCATGGTCCCGCTGGTCCATAGGCTCTAGGAAGGTCAATATTGTGTAGAGTCAGTATTGTTCATGCTGAGTTTATAATTTATGAATGCTGAGGTTGAGATCAGACAGACTGTGGAGCTTTCATGTCTTTCTTCAAGATGGCATACGGAGCTGTTCTTATTTCAATTTTATCCTTGGAACAGCCCTGAACAACAACCCTGATTTAACTGGGATTGCAATTTCTACCCTTCAAGTCCAGCATTCAAGCCACTACAAGACTGCATCACTCAATGGTACCCATAGCTACTGTACTGTACTGCATCATTCCATAACATACTGTATCACTCCATATCACATCACACCACAATAGCATTCTATTTGGCTTGCTTATGTGCAAGTACTCTGGGGATGCATCATCTGCAGACATTTTCAGTGCACCAGCTATTTTCAGATGTCATCTTATAGCACTTAGTGCTATAATATTGGCCTTCCTGGTGCATAGTGGTCTGAATTGTATATGCTGTATTTGCAAGAGCAAAATAGTTCTACTTGTTGAATCACATTGAACACAGTAGTTCATAGCATGGCAGTCTTGCTCCAGCCCGTGAATTTAAATGCCAGATGCCAGGGAGAGAGACGTCCATTTTTTTCCCCATGGGTGAAGAACCCGTGGCCCTACATCTGTTGTTGTGCTACAGTTTCCTTCATCTCTGGTCAACATGGCCAATGATCAAGAATGATAGGTACTGAAGTCATGAATCATCTGGAGGGCCACAGCTTCCCTACTTCCTTGCTCTAGATCTCAACCTGTTTTAGCCTTCAACTCCCAGAAATCCTAACAGCTGGTAAACTGGCTGGGATTCCTGAGAGCTGTAGGCCAAAACACCTGGAGAGCCACAGGTTGCTCTAGGTTATTGCCTTTTTTATTTCTTTTGTGACCTCTTCCCTCCTGACAAGAACTCTTGAGAAGAACAGAAAATACTTCGGGTTTACACAATTTTTTTGGTGAGCCTTGCCTCTGCTTAGAGATCCACTTTGTATAAATTGCCTACCTTAAAAAATGTGACGTTGTAAGAAAAGGCATTTCAGAAAAGCCTAGACAGTGTTTCAACAGCTGGTTTTTTGGCTTGGAATGCATAGGGTCTTCTCTGCCAAGAAGCAAAGGCTGCTGAGACTGAATCCAGCAATGTGCTAATGCCCAAGGGTATTGAAAGCCGGATGCCAAGGAGTTCAAGTCCCACTGGAATGATATTTAGGATACAGCAGAGAAGATGGAAGAACATCAGAGAACTGGCTGCATGACTGAAAGAGATCAATCGCATCATTTGTTGCTGCTCCAAGAACCCTGGCATTTGCAATGCTTTTTGCTGCTCTAATCACTCATGTTATTGCTTAGGCTGTAAATACTTTCAGCGACAGATCATTGCCCGGTGGAGATGCTGAGCAAATAGGCATTTTAAAAGAGATCAATCCCCAACGGATATTTACACTGGTATTGCACTAGATGGTGACAAGAACTTCATTGCTCACTAAGCACCTAGGCTTAGGAATCAAACCAAATGAGCCCAATTAGAAGGATAAATTGTTTTGTTACTGCTCCCACTATATGTAGAACTTTGGGAGTTACTTTTCAAAACTAATTAGATATACCTTTGCCTCATAAATAGCCAATTACAACTACAATCCCAGTTTATAAAAATGATTAGTTAGAACTAAGGCTCCAAGCCACAAACATACTTACCTCTCCTGTACAATCACAATTGTTTATTTTAAAAAGTAATTATTTACTCCAACTGTTTTTCAAAGTAGTTTTTCTAGCTACTTTAAAAAGAAGCCTATTACAGGCTTGAAGTCTGTAGTACAAAGCATACTCTCCTAAAATCTGTCTTGTTGCCTCAGCACTCACAACAGGGAACAAGGTGGCAGCACAGGCACACCATAAGCTGGCACTTCAAGCAGATAATTTCCCTCCTCTTCTATCTGAATCCTTTGTGCTGTAATTAAAACATATAGTTGTAGCACAAACTAAATGCTGTAATTGCACAATTTCCAAATTCTGTAAGTGCACAATTGCGATAAAATGAAAACAAAAATAACAGAACTATAGTAGTTCAAGAAAGCGGGGCTATGAAAGTGTATGGAAATATGATTGTTAGAACACGGTATGGTGAATGGGCACAACTGTGCTATTGTGGCGCAATGGGTTAAACCGTTGAGCTGCTGAACTTGCTGACCCAAAGGTTGGCCGTTCAAATCCGCAGGATGGGGTGAGCTCCTACTGATAGCCCCAGCTCCTGCCAACCTAGCAGTTCGAAAACATGCAAATGTGAGTAGATCATTAGGTACCACCTCAGCAGGAAGTTAAATGGTGCTTCATGCAGTCATGACAGCCACATGACCTTGGAAGTGTCTACAGACAGTGCAGGCTCTTGGGCTTAGAAATGGAGATGAGCATCACCCTCTAGAGCTGGAAATGAAGAG
Organism: Anolis apletophallus; assembly: GCA_030556195.1. Classification (NCBI taxonomy): domain Eukaryota; kingdom Metazoa; phylum Chordata; class Lepidosauria; order Squamata; family Anolidae; genus Anolis; species Anolis apletophallus. The sequence goes on from JARBWK010000010.1 coordinate 87,237,298, forward strand.
GAAGCCTTTACCTTGATCCGTGTCTCTGTGTTTCGAGGCATTGAATGTTTGCCTTGTGTCTGTGTATACTGATATCCACCTTGAATTCCCTCGGGGAGATAGGGTGGAATACAAATAAAGTGTTGTTGTTGTTGTTGTTGCTGCTGCTGCTGTTAAAGATAACTGTGATACTGGAGGTGCTCTATGTGGTATGTATATCTACTATATATGCTATCATGGCTATTGTACAATTGTGGATTAGTGTTATAAAGTTCCGAGATGGATTGCACTTTCCCTTCTTTGCGACCAAAAGCTCCTCAGATTAAGGAGGAAATAACTGTAATTCAGCAGTATACATACAGATTCAAAGTCAGATTTAAAAAGTGTCAGAAGAGGGTGAGGAGGAGACAAGGGAGAAGGCGGCACCCCAGCCAACTCAAGCATTCAGGACCAATAAAAATAGAAGAAAGTGATTGACTGGTCAAGGCACCAAACCAGACGAGCAAGGTGGTCTCCCCCCACCCCCCTATCTTCCCATCTCCGTAGCTAAGTCCTACCCGCCTCCCCCGAACCCCTATTATCTTATCTTATCTCTAAAAGAAACAAGTAAAGGTGAAATAACCATAGGAGTAAGACGAGAGTAAGAGGAGAAAGAGGAGAAGGGAGGGAGTGAAGGAAAGGGGGAAAGTGCGATTACATCAAATCAAGGACTGCTTAACTGCCTAACTGCTTAACTAAGGAACTGAAGCTTGTGAGACCCAAAGTAAGGGCTAAGATATAACAATACCAGCAAGGTGAGGGGAGAGTGGAGAAGGTGGCCGAGTGAGGACCTTGCTGATGAGTGAAAATCCACAGGAATTGCTTTGAATGAGGGAAAGAGGGAAAGAAGACCTAACATTATTGTGCTGAAGTTACCAGGGAAGAAAGTGAGGTACTCTGACCTCAGGAAAGCAAAAACCGCCTGAATCTAAGATCTGAGAGATACCAAAACAGAAAGGAGAATGGCATTTCAAAAACCCAAAGACAACTTGAAAGAACTGACCAATAAAAAAACACCAGCAAGAAAGGACACCCAACCCAAAGAATTAACTTTAGAGGACCTGTTCCTCGAAATCCAAAATATGTCCAAGAAACAGGATGTGGCTGCAATTAGACAGGAAGACCATGATAGACTCCTAAAGGAACAAGAAAAACTTATAAAAGGAGAAATGGCAGACCTAAAAAAAGATATAAGAGGAGATATAGCAAATGTAGAGAGAAAAATGGACTCAATGCAAGAGGAAATAAAATTGATCCAACAAAAAGAATCAGAGTTAGAGCGCAAACACACCGAATTAGAATTGACTCTTAAGAAAAAAATTAGCAACTTAGAGGCAACAAATAAAAAGATGGAGGAACAGCAGGAGATCCTTGACCTTAAAGAGAAGGAATTCCAGTTACGTTTTAGAAACGTCGAGGAAGATGATCAGGAGGAACTGAGGGGGATTATGGTTGAAATAGTAGCGAAATTATTACAGATATCGGTGGAAGACGCAGACAAAGAATTGGACAGGACCCACAGAATCTCTACTAATTTCTCCAGGAAAAACAAAGCAATTAGAGATGTCCTGGTCAGATTCAACAGGAAAAAAATAAGGGATGATATCCTAAGAGAAAATGCTAGAAACCCAATCTTCTACAACAAACGTAAGATAATAATCATGAAAGAAATTCCCTCTTCTATATTGGCAAAACGGAAAAAATACTATATTTTGACAGACGAACTTAAGAAATTAAACATAAAGTTTCGCTGGGAGAGAAGAGAAGGAATCATGCTCACGATTAAAGGAGATAGACATTGGATCACCTCTGAAGAAAAGGCGAAGGCCTTCCTAAGTGATCTACGTAAAGGGAGATATAAGGCGGACAGTATTGATGATCTGTCGGAAAACAACAAGACGGAGGAGGACACCCAGGACCAAGATCAAGAGGAGGAGGTTGAGGGAGAAGAAGGGGAGATTCAACCCAAAAGAGAACGAAGAAGACACCAACCTAATCACCAGCAATTCCCCTCGGACTGGACAATGAAAACCAGAGCGCAGACCGAGAAGGAGTTAAGGAAATTTTATAATGGAATTTAGAATAACTTCCAATAATGTAAACGGGCTTAACAACCCGAAAAAAAGGAGGAGGGTATTTAATCAGCTGTACAAAAAAAGGCAGATGTGACAGCTATTCAAGAAACACACATTAAATCTAATGATGGGAATTACTTATGCCAGGATAGGTTGGGGACAGTATTTTGGTCTTCATGTGAAAAAAAAGGGGAGTGGCCATGTATGTTAAAGCCACTCTAAATCCTGCTTTGGCCTTTAAAGATACAGAAGGTCGAATTGTTGGAGTAAAATACGGTGGAATACTAAACTTATTCTTATCTGTAACATCTACGCACCGAACGGGCCTAAGATAAAATTCTTTAGAGGGTTGAAAAAAGCAATTAACAAAGAGGAGTTTGATGAGCTAATTATTGTCGGGGATTACAACGCGGTATCTAATAGGGAGTTAGACAGGTCCAATACTAAAGTTAGCAAAAGAAATAAGGGGGCGGGACAATTGCCAAAAGAAGTCAAAGAAATTTTAGAAGATCTAGAACTTAAAGACATCTGGTGGGAAAGGAACCCTAATGGGAGGAATTATACCTTTTACTCCAATAGGTTCTCCATGTGGTCTAGGATAGATATGGCCTGGGTATCAAAGAGCATTTCACCAAAAATTAGGGCTGTTTCTATTAATCCAATGCTGTACTCTGATCATTGCTTCCTTGATCTCGTAATAGGGGCGACAAAACCGCAGAGGAGATGGAGGTTGAACGAGGACCTCTTGAAAAATGAGCGACGGGTGGTAAGGTACAAGAAAATTCTAAAGGAATATTTCCTCCTAAATTTAAACAAAGGCACCCCAGACTCTATAGTCTGGGACGCAGGGAAGGCAGTCATTAGGGGCCATCTCATACAAGATAGTATAATAATGAATAGAGAAAAATGTAAGACTGAAAAGGATCTTCTAGAAAAGATTAAGAAAGAGGAGCAAAAGCTAAAAATAAATCCAAAGGACAAAGTCATAAGATCTAATCTAAAAGCCCTGCTGAAACAAAAAGAACTCCAAGATTTGGACAAAATTAAAAGGAACTTGGTGTTTCTTAAACAACAACATTTTGCAAATGCTATTAAACCCGGTCGCTGGTTGATGTCCAAAATACGGAAAAAGAAACAACGTAACTATATCACACAAATTATAGATAAAGAGATAGTTTATAACGAAGATACACAAATCAAAGATCAGTTTAAAAAATTCTATAGAAAGCTCTATACATCTGACAACCTAAATAAAGAAATAGTCCAGAAATATATAAGCAAGAGGAAACTTACCAAAATAACAGAAAATCAAAGAGAAGAATTAAACAAACCAATTACGGTAATAGAGACCAAAAAGACAATAAAGAAATTAAAACAGAATAAAGCCCCAGGCCCCGATGGCTTTACAGCCCTATATTATCAAACCTTGGAGGAAGAGTTATCCCCTCAACTTTGTAAAATAATGAACAACGCAATGAAAGGAACAGTAATCCCGGAGACATGGAAAGAAGCTTCCATTACCATTATTCCAAAACCGGGACTACCAGAGACGGAAATGAGGAACTATCGCCCGATCTCTCTCTTAAATTTAGATTACAAAATCTATGCAAATATACTAGCGGAGAGACTCAAGCCATTTCTAAACAACTGGATAAGCCACGAACAGACAGGATTCTTGCCTGGGAGACAAGGTAAAGATAACGTGCGAATCCTAGTTGACTCGGTTGAATACTATAGGCAGAATATCCAGAAGAAAGTAGCATTTCTATTTCTGGATGCGGAGAAGGCCTTCGACCGAGTCAACTGGGATTTTATAAACCTATTAGTGAGGGAGTTGGATTTAGGATTCAATTTCTGTAATGCAATACAAACAATCTATACTCAACAGCGTGCTAGGATAGTGGTAAACGGGGAAGAAACGGAAACTTTTGATATAGAAAAGGGTACAAGACAAGGCTGCCCCCTTTCCCCGCTCCTATTCATTCTCTCACTTGAACTCCTCTTGAAGGAGATAAGGGAGGACAATGCTCTGGAGGGTCTAAAGATTAATAAAGAATCGCTAAAAATTAGGGCATTTGCAGATGACCTTGTCTGCATTATAGAGAACCCCCAAGAAAATATTAATAAGTGGCTAAAGAAAATAGAAGGCTTTGGGGAGGCAATGGGGTTAAAGATAAATAGAAAGAAGACCAAGATTTTGGCCAAAAACATCACACAAAAAGAGAAAGATGAAATTGAGAAATTGACAAAAATTGAAGTTACCTCAAAGGTGAAATATTTAGGTATCGTTTTGTCCATGAATAATATTAATTTGGTTAAAAACAATTATGAACCCACCTGGAAAGAATGTAAGGAGAACTTAGACAAATGGAAGCACTTGAACCTGTCCCTTTTGGGCAGGATATCCTTAGTCAAAATGAATATTCTCCCAAAGATGCTGTTTTTATTCCAGAATTTGCCCATTCTAAGTAATGATAAACTCTTCCAAGGATGGAAGAGAGATATAACAAAATTCATCTGGAAAGGGAAACACCCCAGAATAAATTGGTCAAATATGGTGGATGCAAAAAATAGAGGTGGTCTGGGGGCCCCAGACCTTCAAGTCTATTATGAGGCATGTGCCCTGGACTCAGTAACTGAATGGGCAAAGCTGGAAAAAGAAACCCTACTCGTTATCGAGGGCCATGACTTAAGAGTCGGGTGGCATGGCTACCTATGTTATAAAAAAACGCTAATTGAGAAAAATTTCAAGAACCACCCAATAAGAAGGGCGCTCTTGAGGGTTTGGTTAAAACACAAAGGATCCCTATATGAAAAGACCCCATGGTGGACGTCCCCACAGGAGGCTTTCTATAGGAGGCAATTCGGAAGGAAGGGGTGGCTAAGATATAGAGATCTAGTAAAGGAGGAGAATAAAGAATGGAGGTTAAAGGACTTCAATGAGCTAAGAGAATTGGATGGCTCCATGAACTGGTTAACTATCTACAAATAAGAGAGATTTTTAACAAAGACAAAACTATTGGCTTCAGGAAAAAGCAACAATTCTGGGATAAAATCTTAGGGGAAAAAACCAAGAAATTGACTATATTGTATCAGAAATTGTTAGAAGTGAAAACGGAACAGGAAGTAATAAAGTCCTGTATGGTAAGGTGGGCTCAGGACTTTGGTCATGAGGTTCCCCTTGCCAGATGGGAGAGGGTTTGGAAAGTTCACTGGAGCTACTCATACTCTTACGATTTGAGGGAAAACAACATAAAAATATTTCATAGATGGTACCACACTCCCCAAAAAATCGCCCGGTATAATAAAAACTACAGCCAGCTTTGCTGGAAGTGCAAAACGGAGGTGGGAAGCTCTATACATCTATGGTGGAATTGTAAATTTGTTAAACCCTTTTGGATAAAACTGCATAAGGTGATGGTTAATATGCTGAAGCTGAAGGTTGATCGAAAACCAGACTATTTTCTGTTAGGATTGTTGGACTTTGAAGTAGACACAAATACTGAAAGAATTTTTGTGTATTGTATTACTGCAGCCAGACTGATCCTGGCAAAATCATGGACAGAAGCTGTTACTCCAAGTATCGAGGACTGGACCACAAAACTTATTGACATTATGAAAATGGACATCTTAACCCAAAAATTGGCACAGTCAAACACTCGTAAATCTACAGACTGGAAGGGGGTTGAACTGTTCCTAAACCAAAACAAATCTGAAGGTTGGGCGAACCCTGAACGCCAGGCTACATAAGGACACTAATATTATATCAGGATGCCATGTAATAGTACACCGGCTTTGCTTTTTGTTTGATTTTGAATAACCTGAACCTAAGTAACCCCAAGTAGGGGGCTACATGAGGTGGGTCCGGGGGTGGGAAGTACTCAAGTTAAGTTTGTTCATGTTGTCTGTATTTTCCCTTTGTTTTGTGTACGGCACTAGCGCACTCGGTGGAGTGCCGGCCGTTGTGTGTGACCAAGTTTTGTTTTAAACCCTTGTGTGAAAATTCAATAAATACTATTTTAAAAAAAAGAAATGTGTCATTGGTACTTAGACATATACTATTTTCTGACTCTATCAATCTTTCTCTAATGAATGGAGGAGCAAAAGGTGAGTTTCCCCTGTTGAATCCAACAATTTCTCATAGCCATACAGGTTGCATTTGCCTTGTGTAGGGGGGGACTACTGTAATTCAATAAAGGTCTCTTTCAATAAAAAAAATATTTTAAATACATTTCAGAAGCTGTATGAAAACAGCGGCAGACCAAGATATTTTTGTGTCCCTGAGTCAGTCAGGTTGATAAATCATTGTAATTGCAAAAAGAAAACAATTTTTAAAATCATGTTTCTGTTTTCTGCAGTCAGCTAAAAACATGCATCCTGCTTTTTTTTTCCATGTCAGGAGCGACTTAAGAAACAAGTCGTTTCTGGTGTGAGAAAATTGTCTGTCTGCAAGGATGTTGCCCAGGGGATGCCTGGATGTTTTACCATCCTTTGGGAGGCTTCCCCACATGAGAATCTGGAGCTGACAGACGGGAGCTCACCCAACTTCCCAGATTCGAACCATTGACCTTCCTGTCAACGGTCCTGCCAGCACAAGGGCCTAATAGTAGAGTTTATCAGTCTAGAAATGTCAGTGAATGTGATCATTCTACGTAATGGCTGATAGTTTAATTCTTCCATGAGAAGTCAACAATGTTGTCTCTATCTGAAAAAAATGTTTGTCTGTTAACTCTACCTTTACTGCACTGTTTCTATTTTAAATCTGTTTCTCACGTTCCAGATTTTTGACTCAAAGCATGTGTCCAATATTTTCCTTGCATACTCTCCCATGCGTTTTCGAAATGCTCCAGGGAACTTTATCTACTGCGAACACCTTCTTCATTGCTAACACCCCTTTTGTCTGCAATTGTATTTAGTTGCCCGGATAATAATAGATAATTTTATAGGTACTGATTATCTGCAATAATTCTGTTGTATGTTCATGCTGTTAAGGCTGTTTGCCATATCAACAACAGATTGTTATTATGTTTTTATGTGTTAAGTGATACTTGATTGGAACAAGTATAATTTTGTATGGCAGAGTATACAAGTTTGGGTGGAACAGCATATACAAGAAGAAACATAAATTGCTTCTAAAAATGTAATCCCATATAAGTAATTCTCCCCTTTCCCACAATGGAGTAATATTTATCCCATGGCATGATGCCATGGTAACAGAATTCACATTTTTCTTGATTGCTTATGGTGTGGGGAACCACATAACATAATATCAGAGTTACTATTTTCTCTTCTGTATCATCTTTAATGGACACATTGGCAAGCATTCTGTTAGTGAGTTACGCCGATATAAGTCCAATTTACATCTGTGTAACTCTCTTTGTCATTGCAGAAGTCAGAATTTTTTACTACTGCACAAGAAGCAAACTTTTCCCACCTTCTTTTAGCTGCAACACCCTTTGTCCCAAATGGCCAGTGGAGAATGGGGTGGGTGGGGGTGGCTCTGTTCCTACAGCTGGACTCACAGTAATAAGATCGTCCTATGAGATCTTTGAAACATTCCTGGGAGATCCCCCCAAAATATATGAGTCTTGTCATAGGAACATAACTGGTAAGACACTTAAAATTCACTGTAGGCAGGTTTATTTATTTATTTATTTATTTATTTATTTATTTATTTATTGGATTTCTTAGCCGCCACTCCCAGGTGGCCCAAGGCGGCTCACAGATGCAAGAAAACAAAATACAATAATACTTAAAACAGTAAAACACTAAAACCGCAACCACAATAAAACAGCAACAATAAAAGGATGCATTAGACAGCAATAATGGTTCAACAGACGAGTATTTAAGCTGACTCAGTTGCAAAAGCCTGCCGAAATAGCCAGGTCTTGCAGGCTTTCCGGAAAGCCGAAAGGTCACAGAGCGACCTAGCTTCCGGCGGCAGGGAATTCCAAAGCATAGGGCCGATGGTAGAGAATGCCCTTCTCCTCATTGACGTGAGGTGGTAAGCTTTGGCGCTTGGAACAAGTAGGAGGTCTTTGTCTTCAGATTTCAGTGATTTCATGGGACAATATGGGGTGAGGTGGTCCCTCAAGTACACTGGCCCCAGACCATACAAGGTCAAAACTAACACTTTGAAAGTAACCCGGAATTGGATAGGTAGCCAGTGCAATTCCCGCAGTATAGGTGTGATATGGTAGCCCACAGGAGTACCTGTGAGCATGCGGGCTGCGGCATTTTGCACTAGCTGAAGTTACCGGATCACCGACAAAGGTAGGCCAATGTAAAGAGCGTTACAGTAGTCTAACCTTGAGCTGACCATCGCTTGGATCACCGAGGCCAGATCACGACAAGACAGGTAGGGGGCCAGCTTCCGAGCCCTCCGAAGATGGAAAAATGCAACTCGGCTGACCATGGAGACCTGGGTCTCCATGGAGAGCCGAGTGTCCAAATGGACTCCAAGGTTGAAATCCCAATGGTGACATTACTAAAACTCTTCCAACTAGACAAAGGATGAGGAAGGAATGGTGGCTGGGGATGCATTAAAAAAAATGTAAGAAAAAAAATTTCAGTCTTTTTAAAGTGAGGGATAGATTTATTGCTATCTTGTAAATTCAGTTGCAAGGAGAGAGAAAATAAACACACACACACACACAAACACCTTCTTCCTTTCTCTAATGTGATTGTAAATTCAAGATATCGAAGCCATGCCAAGTTTCCACTTCCAGCTCCTACCCATTTATTGCTAAATTGTTTTTCTCCTATAATCTTAGTCAAGACCTATTTAAAAAGTCTTTTGATACAGCTTGTTAAAGGAACTTTTAAAAAACTTATCTAAATGAATTCCATTTTGGTAGCTAATTTAATTTTAGGGAAATGCCTATGTAGCGTATGTTACAAGAATTTCTGTAAGATATATTTTATCCCAACAGTGAGGATTATCTGACTTTTAGAAGCTAATCCTCTTGAGTGGTATGTCTCAGTCCTGTGAGAAGACATGTAAGATTTTTAACATTACAAGTGTTTTAATATTATCTTTATTAATTCACACGGTGATACTTTAAAATACAAGCCCTCTTCTCAGCACAAAGATGGGTAGCATTTCTAATGCCTCATTTAGGCATTGAGAGATTTGAGCAATATTATACTATTATCATAAGTATCATCTTACAATTCATAATGTTTTTTTTTAAAAAAAAAAAAACCTATCTTATTCTACCTCTTAGAGCTTTCCATGTCTGGCTCACTACTCTTTGTACATCAGAATAAAAAAGTAAAAGTGTAACAACATTGGCATATTTGTGTTTTGATAGGGATTGTATACATTCATGTTATGTTATATATGTGTACAAATGTAATATGAGAAAATACATTTGGATATGTACATGATTTCACAAGCCAACATGTGCTGCTTGTGTCTGAGTGAATGAGTATATGAGTTTAAAGAGCCTGGAACCCCAGGTCTCGGCGGTGGCCAGGGGAGCTTTTGCACAGTTAAGGCTCGTGCGCCAGCTGCGCCCGTACCTTGGGAAGTCTGATCTGGCTACAGTCATCCACGCTCTGGTCACATCCCGAATAGATTACTGCAACGCACTCTACGTGGGGCTGCCTTTGAAGACAGTTCAGAAATTACAATTAGTCCAACGGGCGGCAGCCAGATTACTAACCAGAGCTATATACAGGGAGCATACCACCCCCCTGTTGTGTCAGCTCCACTGGCTGCCTGTCCATTTCCGAGCTCAATTCAAAGTACTGGTTTTGATCTTTAAAGCTCTATACAGTTCTGGCCCAGCTTTCTTGTCTGAACGCATCAGCCCCTACATCCCACCTCGTAATTTAAGATCATCCGGGGAGGCTCTGCTCTCACTCCCGCCAACTTCTCAAACGCGGTTCGTGGCTCCCTGTCTGTGGAACGTGCTCCCAAGTGACATATGATCGACCACATCCCTCCTGGCATTCAGGAAAAGAGTGAAGTCCTGGCTGTGGGACCAGGTGCTTGCGCATTAGCACAATGCAGCAATTTGGACTGGATTTGTAAGGGCAAGTTGATGGAGATGGCTCAATGCCAGTTATGGACGGAACACTGTTTTTAACTTAAGTGAATGTGTGTGATGTGTTAATGTTAATTGTATTTTAATGCTGAATGTTTTTGGTTTTTATATTGTATTTTATCATGTTTGGCATCAAATTGTGCCTTTCGTTAGGCTGCTCTGAGTCCCCCCTCGGGGGTTAAGAAGAACAGGATAGAAATGTTTGAAATAAATGAATAAATAAATATGGTATAAAGCATTGCTGTATAAGCTAGATGGCATTGCCGCCCCCCACCCCCCGATGTGTGATGGGAAGTTGCTGCCAACTGTGAGAGAAATAAGGCTGAACACTGTGAAAACCATCCACTGCATGACTATCAGCCTCTTCCCAGCAGACTTAAATCAAGGAAAGGTTTCATGAGAACCACCACTCCTCTTAATGTTTGCCCAGCAACAACAAGTGTATCCCTCTGGGCAGCTAAACCAGGAAATCCCAAACGGTTTTCCTTTAGGGGCAAACCAAGAATGGGCAACTTGGAAGTCCTTGAAAAGACTTAGAAGTGGAGTTGACAGATCACAAGACAAGTTGGCTAAATGGCACTACCTAGAAGAATCCTCCACCTTGTGCGACTGTGGAGCAGAACAAACAACTTAGCATCAGTATGCTTGACCATAATGCCCTGCCTCATGTACGGATGAAGTACTGTTTAAAGCTACAGACAATGTGATCGCCGGTTTTGGTCTAAACATTATTTAGCCGATTATGTTCCCTCTATTTTTATTAGTTTTATACTAATTTATTTATGCAATGCTTTTGACATGAAATACAAAAGTATATGAGTGAACTATCTGCTAACTAGTTCACTGCACATGTGTGTTGAACTATTTATTTATTTATTTATTTATGGTATTTGTATCCCGTAGCTTCTCAGCCCCACAGGGGGACTCAATATGGCTTACATTTGCAGCACTACAGGCGACAACACCACAATACAATATAAAATACATTATATAATCCACATCAATAAAACATTAAAAGCATTACATTAAAATCACTACAATTAAAGCCATCAATTCTCCTGACCTGACAACTAGATATGGGAATTGCAATCTAACAAATGTGGAGAGGATCAAGCTGGGGAAGACTACCTCTAGATCACAGCTGCTTAAACAATGGGTCCCAACCCCAAAAAGTCCTTTTAGCTCAATGTTGGGGTCACAAAAATTTGGCAGCAATAAAAGGTTTCTGACTGCCTCCCATTTACACAAATCTGTTAGTGACAATATGCTTACATGACCTCATCATACGTGCATCTGAAATTGCATGGACCATGGCAAATCTGGTGATGTCGGTGCAGGGAACCTGTCAACCCACATCCCTCATTGCCCAGCTTCCTGTCTACCTCATCCCATTGGGGGGGGGGGGGAGTGTCCACTGCCTGGCTTTCCCCTGTTTATCCCAATTGCAATGCAGGAAGCCTCCCATGATGCTGCCACAGTGGCATTTCCAAACCCAGTGTAGCTATGACCTCTGATCTCGGAATGGTTGGACAACGTAACTGGACAATGATTTGACAATGAAGTGCGGAGGATTTTTATAATGTTTTTTATTGATGTTTAATATGTATGTGATTTTTAAAAACTATGTTGAGTGTTTTATCTGCTTTTATATTGTTATGGGCATTGAATATTGCCGCTTGTAAACCGCCATGAGTCGCCCTCGCGCTGAGAATGGCGTTATAAAAAGATAATAAATAAATATGCCGGTTCCTCTGCAGTGTTGTGATGGAGCCACACTGGAAGTACATCATGGGATGGGAGCCAGTGGGCTGCATCTAAAAACTGCAGTGGAGCTGGTGTATGCCACTGAAAACAGCCCTGCCTGATGAGGTAGACAGTGGACTCTGCAGAAAATGCTTCAGCTGGAGTCCACAAAAAGAAACTGTTTTTCAAGCCTTGCAAATACTAGTTTGTTATCAGTAAGTGTTTGATTTTTATGCCTGTTTTATATACCTCGATCCCTGGGGCCATGAAAACAATTTTTTCAGGAAGAAAGGGATCATAAGTGGAAAGTGTTTAAGAAGCCCTGCTCTTGATTAGCTTTTCCAACCTGGTGCTTTCTATCACTATAAGTGCCTCCTACAATCTACCTCTAAAGCAGTGTTTCTCAACCAGTGTGCCGGGGCACACTAGTGTCTCGTGAGCGATCATCAGGTGTGCCATGGGAAATTGGAACCTCCAATAGCCTTACTTATTAAAGGACCGCCGCTACGTCACAGTACAAATGCACAATTAATCATACATAATCACATGCAAAAAACACATTCAAAGTACCCAATCCTGCTTGAGAAAATCAAAAGTCTTACATAAGGTAGTTTGGCGTGGTCGCCACAGAGAGCAGAGGAGTTGCGAACCAGGAAGTAGCGAGTTCATGGAGCACTCCTCTATGGAAAACTCGCAATATTTGATGAAATCATGGAAGTGAGTGCAAAAAACAAAGTGTATCCTCACAATGTTATCCAATGTCAGTTGCGGGATCCGCACAATAACACAGTCAGTTTGCGGACAATTTAAAGAAGCAGCACCATAATCATAGCGACAAGGTAGAAAATCATGTAGATAAAACGCCGGAGGAAACAACTGGAGAGTGTTTGGAGACGGAAACCCAGCGGGGCAAATAGAGCGGCCTATAGAGAACTGCATAGGCTGTATGAACGCGAGACCAAAGAGGCTAAGAAATCCTACAATGCCGCTCAGATCACAGCTGCTGGTTCCGTACAGCACAGATCTTTAAAGTAGTCCGAGCCTTCTAGCATCTCCACAGAGTGACCCCAAAAACTCTATGGTAACAGCAGAAGACCTCCAAGAGTATTTCACTGGGAAAATCACGGCACTTCGGCGTGACCTGCCGCCCATTCCGGAGGAAGAGAACGAGAAGATCCGGTGTCTAACTCAGACCAGTGGGCACTGCCTCACCGAATTCAGGCCCCTAACATCGGAAGAGGTGAAAAGGCTGGTGACCGTGGCAAGGGCGACGACCTGCCCCATGGACCCCTGTCCATCGCATCTAATCAAGTCCTGCATTGACACCATATCGGATGCTCTGAGGGACCTGGTGAACCTTTCCTGGATACAGGCACTTTCCTGAGTCCCTGAAGGAGGCCAGAGTTCGCCCTCTCCTGAAAAAGGCGAACCTTGACCCCGACGAACCGGCGAGCTACCGCCCTGTTGCCAATCTGCCCTTCCTGGGTAAGCTACTGGAGCGGGCGGTGGAAAGCCAGCTGCGTGATTTTTAAATCGATCCGGGGCTTGGACCCGTCCCAGTCCGGATTCCGCGCGGGCCACGGAGTGGAATCCGTCCTGGTAGCGATTACGGACGACATCCGCCGCGCCAGCTGGACGGAGGGGCTCGGCAGTCCTGGTCCTCTTAGATCTAACCGCGGCCTTCGACACCGTCGACCATGATCTGTTACTCCGCCACCTGGTTGCCTCCGGGATCCAAGATAAGGCTCTGACTTGGCTAGGATCGTTCCTCGCGGTGGGCCGCTCGCAGCGGGTCGAGTGGCAGGGCCAGGTCTCCAGGAAATGCGGGCTGGAGTGCGGGTCCCTCAGGGTGCCATCTTGTCCCCCACCCTCTTTAACATCTATGTCCAGCCCTGGCCAGTATCGCTAGGAGCCATGGTTTCAGCTGCTACCAATACGCCGACGACACACAGCTGTTGCTGAAGCTCGACCCAGGGATGTCGTCGGTGCCTGAAAGCTTTAGTCAGGGGCTGAGGGCGGTGACAAGCTGGCTCAGAGCACACAGGCTAAAAATCAATCCGCAAAAACGGAGATCCTCTGGCCTGGCCGACCCGACCCTCACTCACCACTACCATTCTTTGAAGGCGAGCCCCTGTCCCCGGTTCCGGCGGTGAAGAGCCTGGGAGTGATTCTGGACGAGAGACTGACGATGGAAGCCCAGATCCAGGCTGCAGCCAAGGGCGCCTTCTTTCATCTTCGCAGGGCCCGACGGCTGGCCCCCTACCTACCATCAGAGGCGTTGAAGACTGTGATACATGCCACCGTGGTCTCTCGACTCGACTATTGTAATGCCCTGTATGCGGGTCTACCGCTATCCACGACTCGGAGGTTGAGACTTGTTCAGAATGCAGCGGCCAGACTCATTTCCGGGGCATCGGCTAGGAACCATATCTCACCAATCCTAAAAGTTCTTCATTGGCTGCCTACAGAGTTCAGAGTGATCTATAAACTCATGGCGCTAACCTTCAAAGCACGGCAAAGAACCGGACCAGCCTATCTGGGCGATCGGCTGTCAGACCAACGCAGTGAAAGACCAGCGCGTGCAATAAATGGTGACCGTATAGCTATCCCAGGGGTGAGAGAGGCCCAGCTGACAAAGACCCGACGGAGAGCCTTCTCTGTGGTGGCCCCTGTGATCTGGAATACACTTCCGCCTGCTCTCAGGGCCACATCGGCCCCAGCCAGATTCCTGTCCGACTTGAAAACTTGGCTCTTCTGCCAGGCGTTTGGGGATTGACTAGATAACCTGGAGGCTGGGCCCTTTATGGTTCTCTGTACCTGTGTTTTTAATTGATGTACCTGTGTTTTTTAAATGATGTAAGTCGCCCGGAGCACCAACGGTGGAGGGCGACTCACAAGAAATAAAGTTATTATTATTATTATTATAATCACATATTCAAACCGCCAGAGGCTGAAGATAGATGTGGCGATGGAATCGAAAGCTAGCATGGGCAAACTTGGACCTTCCAGGTGTTTTGGACTCCAACTCCCACCATTCCTAGCAGCCTCTGGCCCTTTCCCCCCCCCCCCTCAGCCACTTAAGCAGGAAAGGGCCTCAGGCTGTTAGGAATGGTGGGAGTTGAAATCCAAAGCACCCAGAGGGCTGAAGTTTTCCCATGACTGACAGCTGTTGTGTCTTTCTGCCATTCCTGCCAGGATATCTATGTTGTGTTCATTGAAACAGGCCCAGGTTTCACACTGAGTGTATAAATACATTTAAAAACATATTAACTATATGTATTACTGTGTTAGAGTGTCATTTTGTGTCATTTTGGTTGGTGGTGTGCCCCAGGATTTTGTAAATGTAAAAAATGTGCCGTGGCTCAAAAAAGGTTGAAAAACACTGCTCTAAAGGATAGGCAGCAGCCACACCAACCACAGAAGTTCAACAGCACTAGTAGCTGGAAAGCTGAAGAATGACTCATCCAGCTCCCTCCAGCAGCAAACCAAGGTGCTAAAACTGTAAACAAGGCCAACTCAGGGCCAATCTACTCCTCCCCCCTCCCTGTCTTATTATACAAACCAGACCCTTCTACACAGCTGGATAAAATCCTACATTTTCTGCTTTGAACTGGGATATAAGGTGGTGTGGACTCGGATAACTCAGATATTGTGGGATTTTCTGCCTTGAAAGTTGGGGTTATATGGCTGTGTGGAAGGGCCCCGGAGGATTGGACAGCTCAAAATTGAAGAAAGAAGATTATGGCTGAATTGTTTGACATTGCAACTGCTAGCCATGTTAAGCATTCGACTGCCCTCCACTGAGAAATCTAAGCATACGCTGGATATGCTTATTGCACTGGGTACAATGTGGACTAGAGACCTTCAAGAAACATTGATTTCCGAGGGTCTGTCTAGGCTCTACACCAGGGGTGGGCAATTATTTTTTCCAAGGGGCCACGCGAGAGCCAAAATAATAATGGAGGGCCACATCTAAAGGCTGAACTACATTCTAATCTACATTATTTATTTATTTATTTACTATATTTACTATATATTACATATCATTAATATTAACATATTAATATATCAAGAAATATTCATATATTATTAGTATTAATATCATAATTATATTATAGTATATATTGACATTATAATATATTGACATTATAATATAACATAACATTCTATTACATTATTTATTATATTATATTATTATAATAAAATTATTATAAAATAATAATAACAACCACTAAAATTAAATTAAATTAAAGAAGACAAGGTGCGAACCAAGATGGAGGCTGATATTCTCAAGAGAGAAAAGATCCCAAGATGGAATGGCCCAATGGACCCAGCCCAGAGGATGACAAAGCGGACCAAGCTGCCGCCGCAGAACAGAGCAGAGCAGAGCAGCAGATGATCGGAGCCTCCGCCCGCTCTCGCCCCCAGCAGTTCCGTCAGAGGCATTCCCGATCGACTGATCGCCCTGCCATGGAGTGCCTGCCATCCCGGCTTTGGAGTGCCTGCCATCCCGGGAGGCAATCCGGGCATGCAGCGGGAGCATTCGGCGACCTGCGGTGGCTGATCACCCTGGCGACACGGAAGACGATCCCTCCAATAGTTCCCCACAGCCTGCGATGGGATAGCAGCAGTGGCAGCCCTTCCTCTTGCAGAAATGGCCCCACCCCCAACGTCCTTCTCCCCAGGCCGGTCAGAATTGGCCTGCGGGCCACATCTGGGCCGCGAGCTGTAAGATGCCCAGGTCTGCTCTACACTGAAAGCAAATTTTGGCTCCATATTTCCCTGATCTGCTTGACTTTATATGCAGTCCACATTTGATTAGACTAATCTGTGACTAAAATACAGTGGCTGTGCACTGAACTGCTCCATTTGCAATGAGGATGACAGATTAGTATGCTTGGATTTTAATCCTATTGAACTGTGTTTTTAAAATAATTTAGTATCAGATTTGCATTGTTTGGCCCATTAGAAAGACCTAGGATCTCTCAGTTCAGATAAACACAAGGAACCCCTTATTTCTGAGCAGAGCACCTCTAGTTTAATGTAATTCTACAGTACAGACACCAAGTCTCTCAAGCCTCTCTTCTTTTGGAAATGTGGAACAAGCAACTTGAGAGCAGCTTGACAGAGTCTTGCTGATTCAGGATTTCTTTGTTAAAAAGCACACATTTACTTGATGGAAATATGCCGCCACATTCTGTGCATACTACATTGAAACAATGTGTTGCATTTTATCTGGCTCTGCAAAATGACATTGTGTCATGGCACCGCATGACACGTAACCCTATGTAATGCAACACACATTGGAGATAAATTCCCCTTTCCATTGTGGCTAAGACTAAATTACAGATAGAAGCTTACCATAATGAACCACAAACTGGCAGGCCAACTTCATTTCTGTCGGACTACATTAATATCAAGCAAGCTCAGCTGTTCTCATGTTTAATGGTTCAAGAGCAAAAAAGTTAAGAAGACAACTACGGTGATTTATAGTCCTTTAAGTTTAGATTTTAGTCTAAACTTTAGTAGAATTTTAGTAGACTCCATTCTGTATTTATCTGATAGGTCATGATGGCATCAGGACTTTCAGGTGCCAAAGATATTCTATTCTGAGTCCCCTTCGGGGTTGAGAAGGGCGGCATATAAATACCGTGAAATAAATAAATGAAATAAATAAATGATACAGTGAGATCCATGGAACCGACATCCACAGTTTCACTGACCCATCCCTGGAAGTTACCACAGAGTTGCATTTCGGAGGAAAGAACTGGCAAACTTGCCTTTGAGCTTTCCTTGTCTAAGAAAACCCTATGAAAATCATGAGGTCACCATAACTCAACTGGTAACTTGAGAGTTGCTGAGTACTTTCAAGTCATCTTCAAGTAATAACACCACTAAGAATCACATGGGATTCTGGGGCTGAGAGCATAAGACTCATTCAATGTCACACAGTGGGTTTCCATGGATAATTAAATCCTGATCCAGTGCTCAAACCACCACACCATGATGGTTTGGGAAAAGATATTAGTTTGGGAAAATTAACAGAAATCAAAATATTGATACTTTGCTGCCATGCTGAAAATGGGATACTTTGAGCGGTTTGGGAAATTCTCAAGGTGTTCTCTTGCCATGTTGAGTCTCAGGGCCCTTCCACACAGCCATATAACCCAGAATATCAAGGCAGATAATCCACAATATTTGCTTTGAACTGAGTTATCTGAGTCCATACTGAGTCCATATAATCAAGTTCAATGTGGATTTGATACAGCTGTGTGGAAGGGGCCTCAAACAGAGCCTCAGCAATGGTTAGATTTGTTCCCATCCCACTCTTCTCCCATTACTCTCCTTTTAAATCAAATCTTCACACAAGCAATTTCAGTTATAGTAATTTCAATTCCTTCCCTCACAAAAAGAACATTCAGGAAAAAAGAAAAAAAAGAGCAAAAAAGAAAGAAAATCTATAACAAAAATTAAATCACAATACTAAATACTGAGTAAAACACAATAAGGCTCCAAGATCCCAAGCCTAACTGTAATAAAAAAGAAGAAGAAAAAGGAAGGACACCTTCCCCCAATGCATATTGGGAGGAAGGGGCTTTGCTTCCCTCCCACGAGGAAGTGAAAGGGGGGAGGATCCTGTGGGAGCCTCCCTGCAGCTGGGGCGTGGCTTCATCCACCAGAAGCCAGCCCCAGTTGCTCACTTCTGGCGAAGACTTCGACCCACCACTCCCGCCCATTAACAGTATCGGCCCGGTTGCCATTAGAAACTGGGGAGGAGTTTTCCCCCCTCCATTGATAGGGGTTTTTTTTCACTTACCCCCCAGTACTGTTTAGGGGCTAGAGGGGAGGGGTGGTTATAAATAGGCTTAGCGGGAAATAGATAAGGAAATTCCCATATCTTGGCGTGCTACTAAAGCAACCCCCCCCCCCCTGTTAGGGGTGAAGGCCATCATGTTAATACTCAACCAAAGATCAAGTTGATCGGGGAGGTTTGGGTAAATGGCCTGGAATGGGAGGAGGCTGGTCTCGATATCTTGGGGACCAGATCTTGCTCTCATTTCCCTTAACGGGTTGCCTTGGCCGGACGTCAAGGAATCCAGTCGTTTCGCCTGCAAATTAACACCGAAACCAGGTAGGGTGGCTACCTGAATTGGATACACCAAATTCCTGACACCCCTTGAGTTAAGGTTAAGGACAGTTAAATAGGTAACAATTCAAATAAATGTTGCCCAATTTGAACCCAACCACTGTTGTCGTGTGTCTTATTTCGGGGGTGGCGAGGCAAAAGTATATTTTTCTGTAATTAAAAATCTAACTAAATAGTTCTACTAATTACTAAAAACTGTATCCGCAGATGAATACATCTTTAGATTTCTTATTGCTCAAAAATCTTTAAACAATTTTAAATCTTTCAGGAAATCTTCAATTGGTTGAGCTTTTAAAACCGACATAAATTTGGCAATTGTGGCACTTCCATTGTTCTTAGTGAGAGCAAAACATTAAACAATAAAGATGCCCTTAGTGGTTATACGAGTCAAACACAGTAAATATTTAGTGCTCCATGTTTGCAGGTATGGCTTTTGTGAATTTGATTATTCATGGATTTGATTAAGGACCTCACCCCATGTGTGGGGGGAAAGTGGGGGGAACTCTCTTACCTTGTTCCCTACCATTGAAGTCTGTCTTCTGGGATGTCCAGCCTCCCACTTCCCTTCCTCATCTTTTCTCACCTTTCCCTTCTTATGCCATTTGGAATCAGGTACAACCCGACTCCTGAATATGCAGTCTGGGCTCCGTTTCCAAGCACGGCAGAAGCGGAGTCCCACTGGAAGTTCCCATACATCATGTGATGGCCTCTGTGGGACTCCGTTTCCAAAGCGCATGGGATGAGATCCTAAAATATTGTCTGCCAGAATCTCTAGGTTCTCCAATATGATTCTATGACCAGGTTCCATTTGAAGTTAACTGGAGGACTTAAGAGATTCCTGGAGTTTGGGTTGCAGTGTTTTCCACTTTTTTGCAGTGGCCTTGTGCCCCCAACTCCATTGAAAGTGGAGGGCTGGCTGTACAGTAAACCAGCTGGGAGTGAAACTGAATGGCGCATCCTGCAGCATGTCTAGTTGCCTGGCTGCATTGTGAACAGCACTCCATCCTGCAACATTTTGTTAAAGTTTCTCTGTGTTACATTTATCTCATTTGAAATGTACTTAATTTCTCCGACTGGTCTTTGGATCCCACTGTGTAATTACATTATCTCTAGCCTTGCCCTCTTATTTCCCCCTCTCTTCCTAGTCTAACGATAGTATACTTCACTAGCTTCCCCTATTGTTCTACATTAAGTTTATACTTCTTCTAACCTTTAAGTCTCCTCGTGGCTTTGCCCCTTCTTATCTATCTTCATTGCTTTCTCTCATTCTCCTCTTCAGTCCCTCTGTTCATCAAATGCTAATCTTCTTACTAAACCTCCACTCCCTTGTGCTATTTCTTGTCTGTCTGCCTTCTCTCTCTGGTGGCCCCTTACGCGTGGAAGACTCCAGCTCCCTCTTTAGATATTTGGCCGCCTTCCTCTTTGTCCTGCTTTAAGGAATTATTAAAAACTCATCTTATTCTCTCTGGTGTTTTCCTCTTGATGATGTTCTGGTTTTTCCATCCCTTTGATTCCTTTCCTATTGTTGAGTTATTATTGTATAGGTTTCTCATGCCTAGCAAGTGCAAAGTTTCCCTCCTTTCTTACAAGTGTCCTTCCTCTCTTTTGAAAAATGAGATTTCAAACGTGTTTTCTTCACGCGCAAAAGCCAATATTTGTTACACACTTATCTATAGATTTTTATTTCTAATGGTTCAGAAATTACTATATAATTCTACTTACTTTTTGCTGGTAAAATCTGATTAAAAGATCCTGCCCTGGGGAAAAGGCAAAATATAAATAAATAAATAAATGGTGAAGCCATATTGGATAAGTCCATTGTAAAAGAAAGTGGCATGTTCATGTATCTGTATTTATCTCTATATAGCTGTAGATGCACTTGTCTTTTCCAGCTTGATGCTTTCCAGTGAATAAGAAACACAAAGGAAACATAATGATATATAATAATAATATCTATTCACTATATAAAGTATACGTGCAACTTCTCTTATATATCACAAGTTGTGTATTAAACCGAATAATATTTCACATCAATAAGGCAACCATCCATTGACATCAGACAATAAGATCCACACCATAACCTGTGTCCAAACATAAGCTTCCAGATGGTGGGTCAATTATATTAAACTGAACACTAATACAAGAACAGTATGGACAATAGTCATCAAATAAACAATGGTCAAAATCACGTGTTGTCTTTATCATTCATATATGTCAAGAAACAGGTGAGTATTCACACACAATATACACATAATATAAGCACAAGGCGTAAATGATACCCTCTGGCAGCTGGGGAGGAAACCACTGTGAGGACTCGTGGAAGGCAAATTCAAACCTGTAAATCAGGTGTGTAAAGTCACAGTTCTCAAAGGTAGGTCTTCCACAGAGTACAAAGTGGTAAGAATAGATATGCTCACAGTTAGGGGCAAGGATTCCCCAATAAAAGCCTCCAAGGTGCCAAAGAGTTCTTGAAGCCGCTGCAGCCCGGGAACGCCGCTTTGTAGAATGTACACAAATGCGGCTGGGGCTGCTGGAGCGGGAAGCCGCTGCTCAGTTGCAAACTGCAAATAGGAGTCCCAATGGAGATTAGTCGCAGTAAGAGAGAGTTCCACACAATTTAGGCCAACGAGGGGGCAGGTGCCCAGGCCAAATCTCGTTTCGACCTCCCAGGTCTTTCTCAAGGCCAGGTGGAGATCCAAAAGATACAGTGTAACATACACATCAATGGCGGCTGTCATACAAAGTCTGAAAGATACAACATGAACAAACGAAACATACAATTCAGAATACACGGATATAATCAAAGCATTGGATAAGCATGTGAGGAGCTGAAGGAGTACACTACCTGGATGCTAAGGCTCAATAGTGCAGACAGAAGGGCGTCTAATGGCAAGAGCAAGGATTACAAACATAGCTACCTATTTATAGAGGTTAAAGGAATGCGATTCAGGTGAGTAAGGCTGTTACACAGAGTTTTTCATTGAGACCCAATGGGATTTCTGTGCGGTAGTCAATGATAGCACGGGTTTCAGCCCGAATTAAGGCAGCATGAAGGTCTCCATAGGGGGGAGGTTTGACTTTTTCGATGCCAAAGAACTTCAGTGACTCAGGTCCATGAGAGAATGTTTTACAGTGGATGTAAAAAGGCGAGTCTTCTGATGCGTGTCTAACTTTAGATTTATGTTCAGAAAACCGGGTTTTGAGCATTCTAGAACTTTCACCTAGTCTTAAGATCAGTATGAACCAAAACATCTCGAAGATTCTTGGTTCGTTTATAGGCTATCATCGGAGGATCTTCGAGATGTTTTGGTTCATACTGATCTTAAGTCTCCTCCCAGCAGAAGTTCTCTGACAGCCAAAACCCACCCATGTGGGCATTGTGCACAATGTAACAACGTGTACCCCGAAAAGGAGATTTACAGTCCTGGACGAGGACGCACCTTCAAATTTAAAGACTTTTTTTCCTGTAGCTCCGAGTCCCTCATTTATGGAATCCGTTGCCCTTGTGGAAAAATTTACATAGGTGAAAGTTCTAGAATGCTCAAAACCCGGTGTCGGTAAACCATCAGATCTTTATGTTTATGCATAAAAATGGACAAATGAAAAATGTAGTCAATCCACTAGCTTTACAATTAAAAGTGATTTCTGTTTAAAAACTCATATTCTTTCCTTTCCTTTCCTTTCATGTAGACACAGCAATGCAAGGCAGGGTATTGAAACGAATGATGTGTTTTCTCGGTGAAGCTATGTTCGCTGCAATATTTTTATTAACTATCTCATTCGTTTCATATCAGACTTAGCCACAGCGAAGCATGGTCAGGTTTAGCTAGTATTCTATATACAGTGGGGGGGGATGTACTTAGTCAGATACCAATTGCACAAGTTCTCTCACCTGTAATTTACATCATAGGTAGACCTCAATGGGACCAGGCATTTGGTTTGATCAGTGTTTTTCAACCTTTTTTTGAGCCACGACACATTTTTTACATTTACAAAATCCTGGGGCACACCACCAACCAAAATGACATAAAATGACACTCTAACACAGTAATACATATAGTTAATGTGTTTTAAAATGTATTTATACACTCAGTGTGAAACCTGGGCCTGTTTCGATGAACACAACAGAGATATCCTGGCAGGAATGGCAGAAAGACACACACAAAGGTCTTGCTCAACAGCTGGGAGTTATAGTTCACCCGCAATCAAAGAGCATTCTGAACTCCACCAATGATGGAATGGAATCAAATTTCCCACACAGAACTACCATAACCAAGAGAAAATACTATAAGAGTTTGGTGGGCATTGACCTTGAGTTTTGGAGTTGTAGTTCACCTATATCCAGAGAGCACTGTGGAGGGGAGGTAGGAAGACGTGGGGCGAGTCTGCGCAGTAGCGCCCGCACGGGTTATGTCTTCCTCTCTTCCCCCTCCCATAGAAGCGGCACCGTGAGCAAAGCGAGGCAAAGCGAGCAGAGCGAGGCTGGGAAGAAGGGAGCCCGACTGGAGAAGAAAAAGTGTTCAGCAGGAGGGGGAAGAAAGCGTATTGGAGGTTCCAATTTCCCACGGCACACCTGATGATTGCTCACGGCACACTAGTGTGCCATGGAACACTGGTTGGGAAACACTGGGTTAGATAACTGGATAGCAGACGGACAATAGAATGATGACAGTGTTATGAAAAAGGACTGTGGACTGGCTTCGGATTGCAGAACTCGGACTATTTGTTTAGTTGTATTTTTAATTGTATTTTAATTGGTTTTAATCTGATCAATGTGTTATTTATTGTGTAATTGTTTTTTTAATTGATTGTATATGTGGCCATCAAACCGCTGCCAGTTGTGAGCCACCCTGAGTCCCCCTCTGGGGGTAGAGAAGGGCGGGGTATAAATATTGAAATAAATAATAAACTATGAGAGACAACATGAGAAAACATATCCAGAAAATCACGTTATCTGATTTTTAATGAATTTATTTGCAAATTATGGTGGAAAATAAGTATTTGGTCCATAACAAAAGTTCATCTCAATATTTTGTAATATATCCTTTATTGGCAATGACAGAGGTCAAACGTTTTCTGTAAGTCCTCACAAGGTTGGCACACACTGTTGCTGGTCTGTTGGCCCATTCCTCCACGCAGATCTCAAGTGCAGTGATGTTTTGGGGCTGTCGCTGGGCAACACAGACTTTCAACTCCATCCAAAGGTTTTCTATAGGGTTGAGATGTGGAGACTGGCAACGTCACTCCAGGACCTTGAAATACTTCTTACAAAGCCTCTCCTTTGTTGCCCTGGCGGTGTGCTTGGGATCATTGTCATACTGAAAGACCCAACCACGTTTCATCTTCAGTGCCCTTGCTGATGGAAGGAGGTTTGCACTCAAAAATCTCATGCTACATGGCCCCATTCATTCTTTCATATATATGGATCAGTCACCCTGGTCCCTTTGCAGAGAAAAAGCCCCAAAGCATGATGTTGCCACCCCCATATTTCACAGTAGGTATGGCGTTCTTTGGATGCAACTCATATTCTTTCTCCTCCAAACATGACAAGTTATGTTTCTGCCAAACAGTTCTACTTTCATTTCATCTGACCATATGACATTCTCCCAATACTCTTCTGGATCATCCAAATGCTCACTAGCAAACTTCAGTTGGCCCCGGACATGTACTGGCTTAAGCAGGGAGACATGTCTGGCACTGTAGGATCTGAGTCCCTGGCAGTGGCGTAGTGCATAACTCATGATAGCCTTTGTGATGTTGGTCCCAGCTCTCTGCAGGTCATTCACTAGGTTCCCCCTGTGTGGTCCTGGGATTTTTGCTCACTGCTTTTGTGATCATTTTGACCCCACAGGGTGAGATCTTGTATGGAGCCCCATATCGAGGGAGATTATCAGTGGTCTTGTATCTCTTCCATTTTCTAATTATTGCTCCCACAGTTGATTTCTTCACACCAATCTGCTTGCCTATTGCAGATTCAGTCTTCCCAGTCTGGTGCAGAGCAACAATTTTGTTTCTGGTGTCCTTCGTCAGCTCTTTGGCCTTCACCATAGTGGATTTTGGAATGTGACTGAGATTGTGGACAGGGGTCTTTTATACTGATAACAAGTTCAAATAGGTGCCATTACTACAAGTAATGAGTGGAGGACAGGGGAGCCTCTTAAAGAAGTTGTTACAGGTCTGTGAGACCCAGAAATCTTGCTTGTTTGTAGGTGACCAAATACTTATTTTCCACCATAATTTGCAAATAAATTCATTAAAAATCAGACAATGTGATTTTCTGGATATGTTTTCTCATGTTGTCTCTCATAGTTAAGGTTTACCTATGATGTAAATTACAGGCCTCTCTCATCTTTTTAAGTGGGAGAACTTGTACAATTGGTATCTGACTAAATACTTCCCCCCACTATATATATATATATAATGCCCCTCCTTACCCTTCAATCTTTGAATGGTTTTTATCTATTTAAACATTTGCACGACAGTATGTTACTTTCTTACCAGTAAATAAATTCAGTGAATTGCGAGCAAGAGCATAAACTGTCTATAACGTGGGCCTCCCAGAGCAGAAGCCTTGGCCCATTTCTTAGTTCAATGACTGAAATAATGACAGACTTGAAATATGATCTCAAGTAGTATTGCATTTTAACAAGGCTAGAGTATCCATCAGCCATTGGTACCTTTGATCTTCAGTTATTTCAGAACTGGCATTTTGCAAAGATGACATGTGTGTCTCATTTAAAGACATTCCATTTGAAGTGTTTCTCTTCTGATTACCCACCTGCTTTAAGATAGACTATAAAGTACTTTATAACATTTAAGTATATATAACATTCACCATTTATAACCTTTGCGGATCTTACACAGAAGTGCTTAGTTGATGCTGTAGAAAGTTAGATAAAGAAACCGAGCCCTTTATACTGTGCTTACTTATACTGTCCAACTTTTCCCTCTAAGATTTCTTCATTGTATTATATATAGAAAGCTGCATCTGTTTTCTTCATCAAGATGCTGTTCAGGCCAGAGATGGATAGCATAAACCAACAAGGCATCTTATAGCACTTTTAAAACCATGGCTATCTTTGGAAATTATCTGTGCTGTATTTACGCAGTGTTGTTAATAACTACTAATAGCCATTTGACATTTACTTCTTCATTCATTTGTTGACCAGGACTAGTTGAAAATACTTTACTGTCTGAGGCATGGACAAGTTGGTTCCCTGCCTCATGAACCTATAGAAGGTTGAATGGACACCGCAATTCCACTCCATCACTCAACAAGATAATAAACTCCAACACACCTGAAACATAAACAGTGATCTGCTCCAATACTCTTAAAGCTAAGGGTGCATTTGTCAATAAAAGGAGATGTATGCTGTGGGTAACAGATTTCAATCCTACATCTCCTTGGTGCTTTATAAATATTTACATGTGAGAATAATAATAATAATCATCATCATCATCATCTTTATTTATTTTCTGCTTTATCTCCCCAGAGGGACTCAGAGCAGATTAGAGAACACATATAAGGCAAACATTCATGCCTTTTTACACTAAAAATGACATACAATACACAGGTAAGGTAAAGGCCTTCCCCTTTTTCCATCTCTTTTTCCTACTCCAGTTGTTGCCAACCTTTTTTTGACCAGAGACCACTTGAACAGGAATCCCTTGACCAGCGACCACTCTCCAATATTAGTACCAAAAGAGTTACGAATCCGTTTTTGGTCAACTTTAGATTCGGATTGGTTATTTGGTTTGCTGATCAAGAAAATTGCATTGGATACATCACATCAGCTCTAGTTTCTGATATGCCATCCAGTAGTCCCCACCTGTTCTCCCACAGAAAACCATATTTAATAATCTAGAGCTGATATGGTAGTAGTAATCTTTCATGGGTACTCAGCCTCTCCCCTCCCAACATCCCTGCTGCCTCGGCACTATAAGAGGGTTTTGTGAGACCAATTGCTGTTGTTGCCACATGGTTTCGAGGCAACTGTGTATTAATGGTGAGACCGCGAAACATATTTTCATTCTTGCGGACAACTGGTAGTCCACGGACCACAGGTTGGGAATCACTGATCTACTTGTATTGCATGCTCTTGAACTGCTAGGCTGGCAGAAACTAGAACTGACAGTCAGGAGCTCACCTCAGTGGCTACACTGAGCCATATACTTTGCTCTCAATTTACTGAAAATCCCCTGAAACCAGCCCACACAATGACTTCACAACGAGCAGGGAGGCTCAGAGAAGTGTGTTGCTATGTCTCCATAGACAGAGGCTAAATGATCTCACCAGTGCTGAGACGCCTTGAGGACACTGGTGGATATCAGAACTGATAGCATCATTTTGGATTTGGTTATGGAGACATAGCTACTGTTAGCTATATTTCCAATCCTGCCTGATCACTGTGGCTACACAGGGCGGCTTGAGGGACTGTGTAGCAAGTTGGAAAGGAGCTTTGGGTTTTCCTCCCACTGGAACTTTGTTAACAGTTTGAACCTTGTGACTTAAACATTGTAGTTCTGCAATGAGTTCTGCAAGTTTTGGGAGAGTGGAGATATGGTCTCTCCTATAATTAATAACTTTGAAATCAAGTTGATGCTAAAATTCCAACTTAAATTAAATTAAGCGAGGCTAAAATTCAAATCCAGGTTAAGTTTTAAGAATGGATTATTTTGCCCCTTTTCACTGAAAAAAGTTCTACAGCTTATTTGATTTTATTCAATTAATAGTTTTCACTGCATCAGCCATCAAGTGAGTTGACACTGGGATATCATTTCACTTTGAGATATATGAGGCGGAATGCGGCTGCAGAGATATGAAATACTTCATTCCAGGTCAGATGTCCATTGGATAAAACCCTGGAAGTTCCCAATGATTGCAAGTCTTGACAATCACCATCTTGAAGACAAGTGAAAAGGCAAAATACCCAGTAAGGATACACATTCTCTTGGTTTCCACAGACCAAGGAGAGCATCAATATGTTCCCATTTATCTGCTCTCAAGTTGTAACCACAGCATAGAGAGTTAAACTATGTATCATCAAAAATACATTCTTCTTTCTCTTATCCCCATAGGAGAGTTACTTTGGAGAATACTTTAAATAAAGATTAATGTGCATTGTCCCTACTGTTCATTTGTTCTGTTGTGAGAGGTAATTTAATTATTGTGTAAATAATTAAATAGCATAATTAATTATATAGCTTGAGGAAGCTTTTAAGCAGGCTTGTTCTTGTGATGGCTTGTCAGCCTGGTATTACTTCAGTTGACACACGGACTCTTCTAATATGCTACTCTCACTTAACATTAGTCAAATAAATTGGTTAATAACACAGTCACCCCTCCTTATTTGACAGAGGACTATCAAAAAGTTGAAATGGTTGAAATGCACAATCTAGAATTAAAGCTGAAATGTAAAGCTTAAAGATCTCAAAGTATGATGGGTAGTTATTATACACAAAATGCATATTTTATAAACAAGAAACAAACTGCAAGCATTTTCTATATTCTGTTCACAAAATGGCATCAAGGCAAATGAGAGGGAAGGTCACCACAGGGTTGAAAAGGTGTAGTGCAAACATTATGAAAGAGCGGACTATGTAAATTAATGGTCATTAAACAGTCTGAAAATTAATACAACTATAATACTCAATATTCAGATGGAATCTATGGAGGCAAAGCATGTTTCCATATTGTATTGTAAAGTTTTGCTATTTATTTATTTATTTATTTGCCATATTTGTACCCCCACCCTTCTCCTCCCCGACAGGGGGACTCAAGGCGGCTTACAATGGCACAACGTCTTACCTCAACACAATCTCCTAAACATTTCAAAAATTGCAACATATTAAACAGAGTTAAAACAAATTTTAAAATTAAAAACTTAGAAAACATGCCATCCAAGTTCATGGTCTGAGTCTGTTCCAAGGTCAATTGCACAAGGTTTCGATTCAAAAATACTGCATTGCTTTAGTTTCCAAAGGTCTGCTCACAGAGCCAGGTTTTGGCTCTTTTCCTAAAGGATAATAGGGGGGAGCTGTTATGATGTCACTTGAGAGGGAATTCCACAAAGGCCACCATTGAGAAGGTCCTATCTCTCATCCCCACCAGCCCCGTTTGTGAGGCTGGCGGGGCCGAGAACAGGGCCTCCCCAGAAGATCTTAATCTACATGCTGGTTTGTAGGGGATGATATGTTTGTACAGGTAGCCTGAGCTGGAACCGTTTAGGGCTTTATAGGCTAAAGCCAGCACTTTGAATTGTGCTCCACTGGGAGCCAGTGGAGCTGACAAGGGAGTTGTGTGCTCCCTGAGTGCTGCTCCAGTGAGCAACCTGGCTGCTGCTCGCTGGACCAGTTGGAGCTTCCAAACAGTCTTCAAAGGCAACCCCACGTAGAGCGTGTTGCAGTATCTATGTGAGATGTAACCAGAGCATGGACCACCGTGGCCAAGTCAGACTTCCCAAGGCACAGACACAGCTGGAGCACAAGTTTCTGCTGTGCAAAAGCTCCCCTGGCCACCGCCGAAACTTGTGGTTCCAGACTCAGTGATGAATCCAGGATCACTCCCAAGCTGCGAACCCGTAACCCTGTCAATCACCGACTGTAACCCTATATATATAGTATAAATAACCAAGCAAAACCAAAATGGAGAATCAAACTTCAAACAGGTCTATAAATAAAGTTTTATTACTTCCAAGATAGCCAATATTCCAAAAATCCTTTCAAATATAGTCTCAAGAGCCAATCCACAGATATATTCATAAACATGATAGCATGAATCCAAGACAGGCAACCTATGCCACAGATGAAACTAGAACCAGGAACAACCTTAGAAACCTGAATACATGAATACACAAACATAGGACTGGGAACCAAGAGCTGTTCACCTGAACACAACATTGCTTTAAGAAAGGATTGTACCAGCAGAAAACCACTTAAATAGTCTCAAAGCCTCCCATGACATCATTCCTCACACACTTGCGTTTCCTCTTTTTATCTCTAAGCCACTGGAAAAGGTTAGTCTGTCTCTGTCGTACACTCTGCCTCCAAAGTTTCAAGAGCTTGATCTGGACAAACATTTGTCTCTCACATTTCTCTCAGCCTGCACTTTTGGCAGATTCTCGAGAGAACTGATATCGCTTTCTCCAGTCTCAAGGGAACTGCCAGGAGATTCCATAAAAACTCTGTCCAGGCCACTTCTATCCTCCTCTGGGACCTTAGAATCTATCTTTGTCCTCACCTTCTGAGCACTCAGAGTCTGCCCAGGCTACAACAGTAGCTCTTACATTCCTTCCTCTTTTCTCCTCATTCACATCACTTTTCTTTCCCAGTGACATCACAGAGGGCCACTTCACCTAGCAGTAGCCTTCACCTAGAAACAACCATCACAAAAGGCCATTGGATTGTCGTCTAGCAACAGCCGTTGTACTACAGACAGACATACTTTATACAGAGAGAGTTCTATAATCTTATACATATAGTTTTAATAACTGAATATTATTTTAATGTCATTGTTTGAGTCAGGATTCATGCATCCCAAATATTTATATGACAATTATAAAAAATCCCCTTTTAATAATTTCACACAAGTACCACAATCTTATCATCCCGTGTTTATACGTATTGCTGTAGTTAAAATATTCTGCCACTGTTTATCATCCTAACTTGCAAAATAAGTGTATGTAACACTGAGACTTATTGCATTTAGAAATCATTTGAATGGGCTGTTTAGTTTTGGTAATATAATTTGACATCTAAACATAAGCTGGGAGAGATCTCCCACAAACACTTTGATAATATGATTCATTGTCAAATGTTTGTTTTGTCTATCTGGTACTCATTAATTAATTCTTTTTAATATAGCTCGGATTTACTGATTTGGAAAAAGAGAATTATTCTTATTGATGTTGCTAAAATAGCCAGGTGGTTTGAATTCTACCAACGAGATGCTCTAATCTAGCACATTTGTGTAGCCCTAATCAAATCTCTGCTAACAGATGTGAAGCGCCCAGTAGTGGAGCAAATGTTTGTGTCTCTATGATAATTAAATTACATCAGTAAAGAAGAGAAGAGAACAATGATGGCTATTTTTTAAAATTATTATTTTTAATTATTTTTCTTTTTAAAAGACAAATTATAATCTATCCTGTTCTGAAACCATCTTCATATTTTTAAAAATGCAAAGAATAAAAAGTTTGATATTTTAAAAGAAAGGAAAACTGGTTTCCAGACATTAATTATAGTGCCTGTGAGCTTCTCTATAAGACTTTGCATAGACCTGCAATCATTTTTTCCTCTATCCTAGGTTGAATGATTTCATTCCTGATTTACCATCACATTCCCACTCAAAAAGTTGTGAGTTTACTGTCTATTGTCTTGAGAACTTGGAACACTTACTCTTATGGTTTCTAACTCCCAGAATCCTCTAGCCATGGATTCTTTTTTTAATGACATTTTCAAGAGCATCTGGTCTACCACAGGTGGTACACATCTCTATCAAATGCAATTAGTTTCATATATCTCTATCAAGGCCAGTGGTTCTCAACATTTAACATCTCTATGCAACCACTTGCTAGTCTAGTCTGAAGCTTTGGGCTGGAATGTTATCAGTACGCTGATGACACCCAGCTCGTTCTGAAAATGGAAGGCCGACCGGACTCTGTACCCTCTTGTTTCCAACAGTGCCTTGAAGCCGTTACTCGTTGGCTACGTGCCAGTAGATTGAGGGTGAATTCAGCAAAGACGGAGATACTGTGGCTGGGGAGTCCGGTGGTTGGGGAGGTCCGGCTGCCTAGCTTGGATGGTGGGGCATTATGCCCGACATCCTCAGTAAAGAGTCTTGGGGTTGTTTTAGACCCGTTGCTGTTGATGAAAGCTCAGGTCTCCACCATCAGCAAAACCGCTTTTTTCCATCTGCGGCAAGCTAGACGTCTGGCCCCCTACCTTTCCAGAGATGACCTGGCCACGGTGCTCCAAGCCACTGTCATCTTGAGACTGGACTACTGTAACGCCCTTTACATTGGCCGGAAACTTAAGCTCGTTCAGAATGCCACTGCACGACTTCTCACTGGGACTCCAGTGAGGTGTCACATAACACCCATCCTCCAGTAGCTCCACTGGCTTCCGGTCGAGCACCGGATCACCTTCAAGGTGATGGTGTTAACTTTCAAGGCCTTGCATGGCCTGAGGCCGTTGTATCTGCAGGACCGTCTCTTCCCCTATCAACCCCAGACGTCACTTCGTTCTGAACAACGGAACCTCCTTGAAGTGCTGTCCTTTAAAGCTATATGTCTTACATCAACCTGGTGCAGAGCCTTTTCTGTAGTAGCACCGTTAATCTGGAATACCCTTCCAAGTGATGTGCGGGCCTTGCAGGATTTACTATCTTTCCGCAAGGCCTGCAAGACCCACCTTTTCCAGCTAGCCTTCGATTGCTAAGCTGGAAAACCTTACTTTTTAGTCTAATTTAACATGTTGTTTTACTCCTGTTGTGTTTTTATGTGATTGTGAGCCACTCTGAGCCCTCGGGGAGTGGTGGCATACAAGTCCAAATAATAAATAAATAAATAAATAAACATGAGGGTCCCCAGATGTTTTGTCCTTCAACTCGCAAATCCTAACAGCTGGTAAACTGGCTGGGATTTCTGGGAGTCATAGACCAAGACACCTAGGGACCCACAGGTTGAGAACCACTGGTCTAGGCAGTGGTTTTTAGTAGAAGTCATGTCAATGATGCTATGAATCCATTCTGTTTTTTAAAAAAATTCTGCATGAATTATCAAAAATGCTGAACTATGGCTTAATGCTATGGAATCATAGAAGTTGAAGTTTGACAAAGTCTTGACCTTCTTTGCTAAACAGCTCTGAATCTCCCCAAACTATAATTTCTGGGATTCCTTAGCAATGAGCTAAGTTTGAGTGGTATTAAACTGCACTGATTCTACAATGTAGATATACCCACAAACTTGGAGTAGATTCACTGTTCTGGCAGTGGGTTGTATAACGCCCGCAGGGCTACGACTGCAAAAAAAGTGACACCTTTGCAATTTTAACTAACTTACAGATGCACATTCTCACATAGTTATGCCAGGAAAGTTTCTATCATGATGGATAGAATTTTAATAAGGAACTTCAATAGCATCAGCTAACAATTCAATGGAATTCTACTTTTCAGCAGCTGTTATGAGAGGGATAGGGAATGTCACTGAACTTCATTCACAAAATGCCTTGTTACTGATGCTACAGGTTAGAGATGATGGGCACAGCAGTTGAGAACAATTGGAGAGTTGCACTTTGCTGGTGCTGGGCTATGACTACTCAACGGGCTAAATCCAGATATTGTCATCTGTCAGGAGCAGGCAGGCTGCACTAACCCTTTAAACCTTGTATTCCTACCACTGTACTCATTTCTTCAAACTTGCCCCAAAATATCACCAGGAGATGTGAGGATGTGTGGCAAATTTGCCATTTTTTGTAACACTGGAGAACTGCTTCAAAAAGGGTTGTCTTAGGTCTGCATGACTGTGAGGGGGGTCGAAAATATGGCAAAATTCCTTTCCCATGCCTCCCTTTTATCTCTAACATGATGGAGATACTTGTGGGAGTGGAATAGGAACTTCAAAAGGACCTGGAAGAGTATTCAGCCTACATGACATTCCTTATCCCTGCCATAAGCAAGGATCATTGTGACTCAAGCTAATGAGTTCCATTAATTTCATTGGAAATCCTCCAAGTACAGGAGGTACACAAATTACAAACAAGATAGGCTCTGTAGATTTGTTCTTAAGTTGAAATTGTATGTAAGTCAGAACAGGTACAATTGTAAATGTAATTCCAGTCACACACACGCACAATTCCCACTCTGAGGACACAGGGTGAAGAGACAGCGGCCAGAAAGACACAGCTCCATTGTGTCTCATCCACCAGTTGAGACTGAGACCCAGAACAGA
The DNA here is from genome assembly GCA_030556195.1 of Anolis apletophallus. Classification (NCBI taxonomy): domain Eukaryota; kingdom Metazoa; phylum Chordata; class Lepidosauria; order Squamata; family Anolidae; genus Anolis; species Anolis apletophallus. Next base: position 87,271,280 of record JARBWK010000010.1, read on the forward strand.
TGGAAGGACAAGAGTAACAAGGGCAAGCAACTTGAATGACACTGCCACAAAATTTAATTGCTAAAATAAAGTAAAAAAGTTATCTGAAATTAAGCTATCACCATCATCATTTTATATATAAAAAATCTTTATTAGATAATTTCATATTGAATCAAATCCCAAGTGCAAGAAAAACAGAAAAGGAAAGGCCTATCCCCTGCGGGACTAAGGGCGGTTTCCATTTTGGCCAGAAATGGAAAAGAATAGCACCATATTTGAACAAATCATAGATTTGTGTGAAGCCCAAAGGGTGGATTGACAACAAATCGGATAAAGGATAAAGTGTGTGTGTGTGTGTGTGTGTGTAGATAGTATGTATAAATTCCAGCCACACATACACACATATGGCTGGAAATATATGCTTTGGATAGCATAGAGAAGGGTTAACACCCCTATGGTGTTTGTTTTCCTGTCTGTGCTCCTGTTCAGATTTCACCTCACTTTCTGTCCCTGTGATAAATGGATTTTGAAAAAAATGATTTGTTATGGAAACAAGGATTGGTGATAAAGCTTCAGTTAAGACACTTTTTTCCCATGATAACTTTCAGAAGTGTATTTCCCTTTCTAGGGGAAGATTTCTCTCACTTCCTGTTGTCTCACCCCCGTTCTTAATTATGAGTTGTTTACAAGTCGGATCTTTGTAACTCAGGGACTGCCTTTATATTGAAGTCAAGATTCAATATGTTTACAGACTTATCTGGTAAAGTTACATCATTGGGGGTCGGGGGGAGGAGTGATACATCCAATTTTTAATCTCAGCTTTTTCATTTCGTTGAGTTATTGACATTTACCTATTTCTTTCCTTACAAATTTCCCCTTGAGCCAGTGGATCAAAATCCTTTTCTGATGTTGGCCTTTGACTACAGCTCCCTGAATCCCTTTCGTGGCATGTGGATTTGGGGAGCTGTAATCCAAAAAGAAACAGTTTGGAGGTCTGATTTGAAGACCAGGCATCCGCAGCAGCCTGAGAGTTATCCTGGAGTGAGCCAAGCTGCAGCTGCAGCTGCAGTCCAGCCCCAATTTAGCCATGTTTTTGCTCCAAACACTGGAACAATTCTCTCTGTGTGCACTTTACTCCATGCTTCTGACCTTGCTGGAGGCTAGGCAATGTCACCAGCTGCATGTGTAACATGGTCGCTGGTGATGAAAGGTGAACCGGCATCCTTTCGCCTAGGGATGCAACCCCTTTTAACATATCTAGCATTCCTGCAGGTGTGGTGCCTCTTATTTGTGTGTTTTACTTTGTTTGTTTATTTGTCCGGCTAATCAAGCCAAGTCGTTACATACTCATCTTCCGATTTACCAGTCTGAAAATATTGGCTATTCAGGCTGTAGATTGTTTCCAGTCTTTGGATGTAACTGATACCAATGTAAAGGGAGAGAGGGGGAAAGGTTGCCAAAAAAATTAACAGCTGGATCAGTTTTTTCAGGCGGTGAGAATCCACACTTTTCTGAAAGGAAGCTGAGAGGACAGACAAGAGAAAGGACTCATTGAGCTAATCAGGAATTCCTGAGATAGTTTAATATTTCTTGTTGGCCTTAGGCTAGCATGCAGAGGTGACAAACAGTTTTATTGTTGTTGTTGTTCAATGGAAACCATTTTACTGATCTAATAAATATATATAGTGGGTTCAGATAATGGCATCACTTTTGCAAATGGGATATTTTCTAATTGCAATTCTAAACAGATCTACACAAAAGTCAGTCCAGCTGAATTTGGTGAACCTTTTTGACAGACCAATCCCACACGCAGATGGAAACCACCACATTAATCCCAAATATGTATAGCTGGGAGGAACAATTATGGCTCTCCAGTTTCCCCCATAATTTATTGCCATTATCTTTGCTAGCTAGGGTGGATAGAAGTCGTAGGGTACAAAGTTCTGGAGTCCCATGGCCAGATAACTTGGGATAAACAATTTGGGATCAGATCCTGGGATATAGGGGCAGTGTGGAAGGGCCCTCTGTTTAACAGTCTTGTTTATTCTATCCCAGTGGTTCTCAACCTGAGGGCCCCCAGATGTTTTGGCCCTCAACTTTCAGAAATCCTAACAGCTGGTAAACTGGTTGGGATTTCTGGGAGCTGTAGGCCAAAACACCTGGGGACCTACAGGTTGAGAATCACTGCCTTAAAGGAAGACAATAGCAAACCTCTTTTGAACAAGTCATGCCAATAAAACTATATGACAAATTTGTCTTAGGGTCCCCATAGATTTGAGATGACTTAAAGGAACACAACAATAATAATAAATATTCATAAAACAGAGATTGGAAGAGTGCAGTCCAATCACCACATGCAGCCTCTAAGGTTACTTAGAATGCCCTACAGCACCCCAAAATCATTTATGTACCTGAGGACTCATAGGTTGAGAACCACTGCTCTGACCAGGCATGTAGCCGGGGGCCTAAGGGGGCTTCAGCCCCGAAATTCTCAGGGTGGTCTGCGAAAAGGCCTTACTGGTACATTATTTAAACTGTTATGTTTATTCATATCATGATCTGATCACCATGCTCATTATATCCCACCTTCATGGGGTTATTGGGATAACAATACAAAAGGTTTGCTAGGGCAAACCCTCCTCCACCCAGTCTCACCCCCCGAACCAAAATCCTGGCTACGGCCCTGGCTCTAACCTACTAACTGTGAAAACACACACACACAGGCAGGCACACAACTGCAGGAGAAAAGGCTGTTGGGAATTATGTTGTAGCAGCAATAATTCTGTCTTGTGATTGTTTTTTTCTTGGCATAGGGACCCCTTACAGCAGTGTTTCCCAACCAGTGTGCCGTGCCACACTAGTGTGCCATGAACGATCATCAGGTGTGCTGTGGGAAATTGGAATCTCCAATACCCTTTCTTCTCTGTCCTGCCGAACACTTTTCTTCTCCACTCGGGCTCCTTTCTTCCCAGCCTCGCTCTGCTCGCTTTGCCTTGCTTTGCTCTGGGGCGAGTCTGCGCAGTAGCGCCCGCATGGGTCACGTCTTCCTCCCTCCCCCCTCCCCACCTGTACACACTCATGCTGCCCCCTTGGATCAAAATGGTGGCAGAAGCGGCAGTGTAGAAGAAAAATTAAGTGTTTGGCAGGAGGGGGAAGAAAGGGTGCGAAGGGGAAGGGGGAGGAAGAGGTCTCTGTCGAAAGCTGGCATGGGCAAACTTGGACCTTCCAGGTGTTTTGGACTCCAACTCACAGCATTCCTAGCAGCTTCAGGCTCTTTTCCTTTTCCCCCTCAGCCATTTAAGCAGGAAAGGGCATCAGGCTGTTAGGAATGGTGGGAATTAAAGTCCAAAGCACCCAAACAGGCATGGGCCGAAGTTTTCCCATGCCTGTTTTAGGAACCTTAAAGTGGTGAGCCTCCTTCCAACATTGTGATTCTGGATAGAAAACAAATAACAACATAACATAACATTGTTTGAGTCCAAAGTGCTCTCTGGGTGTAGGTGAACTACAACTTCCAAACTCAAGGTCAATTCCCAAGCAAACCCTTTCAGTACTTTCTGTTGGTAATGAAAGTTCAATATGCCAAGTTTGGTTCAATTCCATTGTTGCAAGAGTTCAGGATGCTCTTTGATTGTGTGTTAACTATAAATCCCAGAAACTGTAACTCCCAAATGTCAAGGTCTATTTTCCCCAAACTCCATCTGTGTTCATATTTGGGCATATTGAGTATTCATGCCAAGTTTGGTCCTGATCCAACATTTTTTCAGTCCACAGTGCACAGTCCACAGTGTATATAGGTGAATTACAACTCGAAAACCCAATGTCAATGCCCACCAAACTCTTACAGTATTTTCTCTTGGTTATGGGAGTTCTGTGTGGGAAGTTTGTGTCTTTCTTCCATTTCTGCCAGGATATCTATGTTGTGTTAATCAAAACAGGGCCAGGTTTCACACTGAGTGTATAAATACATTTAAAAACATATTAGCTATATGCATTACTGTATTAGAGTGTCATTTTGTGTAATTTTGGTTGGTGGTGTGCCCCAGGATTTTGCAAATGTAAAAAATGTGCCGCGGCTCAAAAAAGGTTGAATAACACTGCCTTACAGAATAGAAACATGGTGAAATGTATATGAGGGAGTTTAATGCATACAACAGTTTCTGAAGCAAATACCTCCTCCAGATCTATGTGCCAGACTTTATTGGAGCTTTCTTTAACTAGGTGTCCTTTAAAGGAGTTGGATTGTACTTCTCAAAAACATCCAAATGACAATTTAGTTTACTGGACTATTTCAATCCAATTTATGTGTGTGAGAGTTGCATTATCAGAGGTGGGGCATTGGGGGAGTCTTTTTTTTAATTCCACACAGGATTCGAGGAATGGTTGAGGAAGTAAAATCCCTAGGGCCTGGACCCCTGAAGAGCCTAGATTCTGTGGGCCTGGACAGTGAAAAAACAAACAGTCCATTACAAAATAAACATGGATATCTCAACAGTCAGGAGATTGGCCATAAGATCTCTTGCTGCCTCAGCATATCGAAATCATATATACAAAGCATATGTACATACTCAGTGTTTCAGGAAGCTCATGGGTTTCAGAAATCTAGCTATCTATCTATTGCTAAGAATACATATTGAATTTGAACTCTTTGATTCCCTCTCAAGGATAGCACTTGAAACGTACTCATATTTTGTTTCGTTGGACGTTTTGCAATTGCACCACCTCATGCTCCTTGCGCAGGGCAAAAAGAGACGTGTTTCACCCCGACCACCCTTTTTTTTCTTGTAAACCCCATCTTCTAAAATTACCAAAGGCTGGTTTCCTTTAAAGTGGAAACATTCCCAAGTTTGAAAATACACTGCGGTTGAAAAAAGAGTTAAAAATACAGTCAAAGGGATTTACTTTCCTCACGTCTTCCTGTGAATTGTGACCTTTGCTTTTTTCAACTTCCTCAATTTTGTTTCAGTAAATTGTCCTAGAATGGCATAACACCTGCTTTGAGTACTTGAGAAATTGACTTTTCCTGCAAATTACCCTGATCAGTGACCTTGTCTGACTACTAAAGGGGTTTGGAGGAGCAGGATAACTTTATGTGTGGCCATATTCTAGCCTCCCTTTACTATTTAGCCCTTTGAAGTTTGCTTATATCTCTAATGTATAGTTCCAAGCGTAGGAAAAAATGCCACAAGGCAGTTATCATCTCAAGAAAATGCTGATAGTTACCAAGATGTATGGGAGGCATTCCCAAAGGTGGCTCATGAAGTTTCAATTTCCCAGTCACTGCATTTTAAAAGGGAATTTTTGTAATACATTTATGAATTACTTAATATCTTTCATTAAAATATTTTGTAGTATGGTATTTACTAGATGGATACAGCGAAGTGTGTGTTTCATATATCAAAGAGCTTCCTTTAAAGCTTTATCTACTCAAAACCTTTACACATTCTAAACCATTTTTCAGGTCAGGGGTTATTTCTAGAACATCATAAGGAAAATTACACATTTAGCATGTAATTTTGATTTTATTTCTTAAGCTTTTTTTTCCTTTGGGAAAGCAAATTATATTCCGAGTTCTTCTCTCCCTCTAACAGGTGGTAATCCTCAATGTTATCCCAAGGGCACGCTCTCTGCATACAGAGCATTTCCCATTATTCTGAGGATCCTACAAATTGGTTCATGGAAAAGTACTGAAGCTACTTTAAGACTAGATGACAGGAGAACCTTGTCAAATATCAAAGGGGAACCTGTTGTAAATGTAAACATATATGAAGCATTGCACTCCATTCTGACAAGCTTTTAAGATCCAATGGCAGATGGTAGTCAAGAAAAGGATAATTAGTTCAGAAGTGACAATAGGGAAAGAGTGTTTGAAGTTGGGTATGAATTTTGCCTGGGTAGTCCCACTTTTATTTTTCACAGCTGTTTTACCTACTCTAACATGAAGCAGCTATGGAATTTGATTCCAGCCACAATAGAAATTCTACAGTTTAGGGTTGGAGTAAGAACCAAAGTTTGACAGATTATATTTCCTACACTATTTTTTTGTTCTTCTGTTTTATTTGCCTCTCACTTTTTATTGTTACCTTCAGATCGGAAAAGACAGATCTGTCTGCTTTTCAAATACCTCCCTTAGATCAGGAGTGCATCTACACCAGGGGTGCCCATTAGGTAGATCGTGATCTACTGGTAGATCATGTAGGGCGTCCTGGTAGATCGCAGTCAGGGTGGGAGGAAGGCTTAGTCCTGCCCCGCAGGCTCCCAACGCCGCCCAGGTGCAGAAGGAGGATGGACTGGATGGCCCTTGGAGGCCTCCTCCTGTTCTAGGAACCCATTGTTGTTATTATTATTATCAGAGGCTGAATGGCCATCTGTGAGGAACGCTTTGATTGTGTTTTTCCCTTATGGCAGAAGGAAGAAGGACCCTTGGAGGTCTCCTTCTACTCTAGGAACCTGTTGTTGTTGTTACTATTATTATTAGTAGTAGTAATAGTAGTAGTAGCAGAGGTTGAATGAATATTATCATCATTATTATTATGAATACATTCAGGGACTTATTATACTCACATTTAGTTGAATTCAATCTTAAAAAATATTATATGGCTCTCACTGAAATAAATATCCAAATATTTTGCTTTTATGAGCAAAATACTCTCTGAGTAGTGGGTAGGTAGATCATTTTGACTTGGTTGTTTTATAAGTAGTTCACATGCTGAGAAAGTGTGAGCACCCCTGATCTACACTGTTGAATAAATGCAGTTTGACATCACTTTAACTGCCATGGCTATGGAACCTGAGGAGTTGTAATTTGTAGACTTGAGCCTGGATTCATTTTAGCGGTACCCTTTGGCCAATCTAGCTTTTTCAGGTATCCGTAACAGCAAGGGCCCAGCCATTATGGATTCCCATCCAAAAAGGGACCACGTGGCAGCCGATCACAGCTCCTCCTCCCCTATTCAGCATCAAAGTTGATTTTTTTTTGGTTTTCCTTTATTTTCCTGATTCTTTTTATTTAGTGGAACTGACTAGGAGACCTGAGGGACAGTGGGTGGGGTACGCATACGTGTGTGTTTGGGAATTGGAGTCATCTTTTTAGCTTCTTTTTCTCTTTCCCTTCCTCTCCTTCAGAAAATACTTCTAAAAGATTATTATTATTATCATTATTATTAATCCCAGCAAATCAAAATAGAAGGCTACTTCTCTTCTAGAGTAGAAAGTAGAAACAGCTTTAAGGAAGCAAAACCCCAAGCAGAAAGGCAATTGCAGGAAAGAGGGGGGATTTTTAAGGTAGTCCAGGGAGCAAAGCTCCACTGAGCTCCAGGTCATCGTTCTTCCTTCCCTGGAAGAGAAAGTGTGTGTGTGCCTGCCTCTCCTCTAGAGTAAAAACAACTTTAAGAAGCATTAAAACAGTCTCCTCCTCTACAAACAGAAGGGAAAGGATCCTGAAAGAGTGGTATCTTAACTCTGATGCTTTTTTGAATTGAGGTCTTAATGAACAATATGAAAAGGGGAGCCTGTGGGAAGCCCCCCCCCCCCATAATGGGGTGGATAGGGTGCTTTCTTAACCCCATTGCTGACACCCAAGCTCCCTGAAGAAAGAAAGGAAAGATTCCCAGGGGAAAGGGGAGCCTCATAAGTTCCCCATTGCCACCAACGGGCCAAAAAGAGCCCCTTTTTTCAGATGTGGAACAAAAATGCCCATTCAGTAGTGTGCCTGTTTTCGGAAGGGAACAATGTCCAACTCTGTCACTCCTTTCCACCTACTACTAGGGAGGCTGTTTTGGTCCTGAACCGGTGCTTGGCCGCTGTGTCGGACTGGATGAGGGCGAACAAATTGAAATTGAATCCAGACAAGACAGAGGCACTCCTGGTCAGTCGAAAGGCTGAACAGGGCATAGCCTGTGTTGGTTGGGGTTACACTCCCCCTCAAGACGCAGGTTTGCAGTCTGGGTGTGACCCTGGATTCATCGCTGGGCCTGGAACCCCAGGTTTCAGCGGTGACCAGGGGAGCATTCGTACAATTAAAACTTGTGTGCCAGCTGCACCCGTACCTTGGGAAGTCTGACTTGGCCCCGGTAGTCCATGCTCTGGTTACATCCCTTATAAATTACTGCAATGCTCTCTACGTGGGGCTGCCTTTGAAGACTGCTCGGAAGCGACAATTGGTCCAACGGACTGCTGCCAGGTTGATAACAGGAGCGGCACTCAGGGAGCGTACAACTCCCCTGTTCTGCCAGCTCCACTGGCTACCAGTTTGCTACCGGACACAATTCAAAGTGCTGGTTTTTGGCCTTTAAAGCTCTAAAGCTCTGGTCCAACGCATCTCTCCCTATGAACCATCAAGATGCTTAAGATCATCTGGAGAGGCCCTGTTCTCGGTCCCGCCTGATTTGCAGGTGCGTCTGGCGGGGACGAGAGACAGGGCCTTCTCAGTGGTGGCTCCTTGGCTCTGGAACTCCCTTTCTAGTGACATCTGATGGGCCCCCTCCCTCCTGACATTTCGTAAGAAAGTCAAGACTTGGCTGTTTGAGCAAGCATTCGCAGACAAACTTTAATTAATCGAGATCAAAGGATTAGTATGATGACGAAATGGAAACCGATTTTAAGATTGTGGAGCTGAGATTTGTATTTTGTAGTTTTAATTGTTAATTTATATGGTTTTTATATGTCTGTTTTTATTTTATTATGATGTATTATATGGGGGCACTTGCTGCCGCTTGTTCACTGCCTTGAGTCGCCTTTGGGCTGAGAGAGGCGGTATAGAAGCATAGCAAATAAATAAATAAATAAATAACTTTTGGGGGGTGGGGGCTTCCAGTATCCGGCGAGCAGAAACGGATATCGATTTATCAGACATGCACAAGCCTAGTAATATGGTGAGGCAGAGAAGGTGAAAGACATCGTGAAACTACAATGTCTTTTTGGAGGATTATTTTTAGTGGGTGTGTGTCATTTTGCTCTCCTTGTCATTTATAAACTTACCATTAGCAAGAAGATGATTCCGGGGCAATAGAAAATATTTTATTGACTTTTTCATATTGCCACAAGCATGGCACAAACTGTCTTTACATCCACTCTCCACTGGCATTCAAGCATTATTTTTATTCCATAATGCCAATGTACACTGGAGAAGTGGGTTGGCCTAATGCAGGCTCTTATTGTTTTAAACCATGTATAATTTGATTGAAGCTCTAATGTGCTTGCTGTAAAAATTAGCACCCAACGCCACAATTTAGTATACATCCATTCAATTAAAACGCACATCACATCTTGAATCTGTTAACTTTCAGATAAGTGCTATTAGACCAAAAATATGCTTTAAGTAGTGTTTACACATTTATTTACAAAAGACAATTATTTAAACAAAGGCACATTCCCAGCTAATTGATATGAAGATATGAGAAAAATGCAATTAATCATCATTAGTGTGTGCAGCTTTTTCAAAATTCATTTATGGTATGCAGCTGTGGGAATAACAGACTGTGACACTACTGCGGGCTGTTGCTAACAAAAGCTTGTACTCCTAAAACTGAAAATATCAGCCAACAACCTAACCCTGTGTGGTTTTAACTATTTCATGGTCACAGTGATTCTTGGGCTCACAGCAGGATAAAGTGTCAAAAATGGAGATAAGAGGAAGCTGCAGATCTTCCATTTCCTTGCAATGAATGGTGTAGAGGGAAAACATTTGAAGGTCAGCAGAAAATGCAACTCCTTGGATATGTTTCTATTGCTTGATCAATAATGCAGCTTTTTACTGCTTTTGTTCACAGGTTTATTTCAGAGCTAGGAAAAGTTACTTAGAGGGAAGCTGAAACTCTCACTCTCCCATTGTAGCCAGAATGGCCATGAGTTCCAGCTCCCAAAAGTAGTATCTTCCCATTGTTTATCATAGTACCACAGGCAAGCATGTGATCACCTGGATGCGGCTAAACTACAGCTCCTATATATTGTCATAGAGATTTCTTCGACATTCAAATGAACTCATGTAGGTCTGTATGGAATTGTACATTGAACACATTTGACCTATCCTACAGGCATTAACTAAACTGGATGAGAATCATCTTCTCATCCACGATGCAGAATTACAGCAGTTTGATACCACCTCAACTGCCATAGCTCCATCCTATGGATTTTTGGGATTTGCAATTTGTTGTGGCATTATTGCATAGCATTGAACCATGGCAGTTAATGTGATGTCATATTGCTATAATCCTGCTGTGTAAATACAGCCCTTCTGAGTAAAACCATAGCTTGAATTTGATTGGTTAATTCAAACCAGAACCAGCCTATTGAATCTATTGTTGAATAATGAGTGAACATATAGGTAAATCCTACTGATTCAGTGAGTCTGCTAAGAACAGAATTTGGGTTCAGGTATATATTTGAAAAAATGACACAAAAATGTCTATTTCGAACATTATGCATAGAAAAAAAATAATTTTAAAATGCAAGTTGGAATAAAATTATCTACAGAAATCTCACAACTGCAATATAAACATAATTTGCATAAAAGGGGAGAGGGGGGAGGGAGGGAGGGAGAGAGAGAGAGAGAGAGAGAGAGAGAGAGAGAGAGAGAGAGCTGTAATTCACACTTTCTATAGTTAAGGTAAGGATATTCCAGCAGGAATCACATTTCTGGCTTGTCCAAGGGATTGTCTTACAAAAGCCCTGGAGATGGTTACGGGAATGTCCATTAGCAAATGGAATCAGTCATTCTGCTAGCTTGATTGAGATAAAGCAACATGCCTTTAATGTAACTTTAAGAATCTTCCATGAAAATTAATGGTAATTTCGCATCTGCTCTCGGTAACTATATAGTGATTTACTCCTTACTCCTTCTAGAGTAAATGTAATGAACATACCAATTTTTTTCTGGATTGTTTTTTGGGTATATAAATCTCCTCCATCAATATTTTTATACACTCTACACAGAACACATATTTTTATGCATTTCCTCCTGAAAGATCCAATGTTGGCATATCCTCCAACTGTAGCCAAAAAGAAAGAGAAGCTTCAGTAAATGGCAGTTGAAACTCTTTGAGCAATTAAGGACAGACAAGAAGCAAAAGTAAAATGTGATAGAAATATAATCATAACCCTGACAGCAAAAAAGGAAGAACAGGAGACCTCTTCCTCAAGATATGACAAATTAAAGGGAAGTTTAAACCAAGAGTGGGAATGCTAAATAACCAGCAGGTAAACACATTACATTACCAAGTAGAAATGACAATATAATGGAAACCTCACATGGAAGAAGTATCTAAAAGAGATGAAATGGTTACAGATTCATTCAGGTGAGAACCATATGAAGATGAATCTCCATTTTTAGAAAATGAAGCAGAAGCTGCAGGCAGAGCACTTCAGAAAAGCAAATCACAGGATCAGGTTGCATACCAATACAGCTGTTTCAACCTAAAGAGACAGAATCTACTTGACTTTTAACTAAAATGTACCAACAAATATGGAAAGCAAAAGAATGGCTTACAGCAGGGGTAGGGAACCTATGGCTCAGGAGCCAGATGTGGCTCTTTTCATGTTTGCATCTGGCTCTCCAGAGCAGCCTGGGCCTCAGTTTCCCAGCATGCAGCTGGGAGGAGTGACGGAAATGCGCCGCGACTGCCGCTTCCATGCTGCAATTGCCACCTCTTCCTCATCCCCCGCTGTTCTCGGGGGCCTGCGCCCTCTTCGCCGGGGATGGCAGAGCCTGCCGCCAGCGCCTTGTCTTCCTCTTCGTCCTCCACCATGGGCCTCAGGGGAAGCGGCGGAGGCGGGCCTGGCCCTGGCACCGCGGACCCAGCCTCGCTGCCCCCGGGGGATGCCCAGCAGCTCAAGAGCTGTGACCTCTTTGACAACTTCCTGAGGGACTGCCTCGCCGACATCAAAACCAAGGTCTGCCTTGGCCCCGCACCCTCCTCCCCCTTCCTTCCTTCCTTTCTTCCTTCCTCTTCCTCTCTTTTTCCCCTCTCTTTTTCTTTCATTATTTTTCCTCCCTTTCTCCCTTTCTCCCTACCTTCTTTCCTCCCTCCCTCCCTCTTCCTTCCTTCCTCTTCCATTCTTTCCTTCTCTCATTTCTTTTCCCTCCCTCTCTCCCCTTCCTTCTTTCCTCCATTCTCCCTCCCTCCCTCTTCCTTCCTCTTCTATTCTTTTCCCCAAGTCTTCCTTTCCTTCTCCTTCCCTTCTTTTCACTTTCCTCTCTTTCTCTCCTCTTCTTTCTTTTCTTCTTTTCCCTTCACTATTTTACTTTTTCCTCACTCCCTTTCCTTTCTTTTCCCCATCCTTTTCTTTCCTCCCATCCCATTTCCTTCTTTCTTTTCCCCTCCTTGCCTCTCTCCTGCTTTTATTTTCTTCCTTTTCCATAGTTTGTTCTTCTTTTCTTTCTTCCTCTCCCCCTCCCTCCTTTATTTCATCTTTCTTTTTTTCCCCTTCCTTCCATCTTCTCTTCCTTCCCAGAGTCCTGAGCATGCCTTTTGCAGAGCCAGGTCTGAAGTGTCCTATCATTCTGCCGGGGGAATCCTTTTCTCATAGCATGTACGTATATACTCACATTTAGTTGAATTCAGTCTTAAAATATATTATATATATTATATGGCTCTCACTGAAATACATTTCCAAAAATTTTGGTTTCATGGCTTTCTGAGTCAAAAGGGTCCCCAGCCCCTGGCTTACAGACTGGAAATACTTTATATACACCCCAGTTCTCAGAAAACTGGACACTGCAGTAATCACCGGATGCTCAAACTGGTACAGTAAAGACTTTTACCTTATATTTAAAGAGAAATGCCAAATGTCCAAGGGCTCTTCCAAACAGCCATATGACTTGGAATATCAAAGCAGAAAATCCCACAATATCTGCTTTGAAGTGGATTATCTGAGTTCACACTGCCATATATTCCAGTTCAAAGCAGAACATGTGGGATTTTATTCAGATGTGTAGAAGGGCCTAAATTGGGTTCAGGAAAGAAAGAAGCACTATTACTAGCATATTGCAAACATATGATGGATAATGAAACACACCAAGAAATTCTATAAACACATATATTAAAATGCAGTTCTACAAAACATACACATTAAAATGTATTTCTATAAAATACATATTAAGCACACAGGACAGAGATTAAAATTCATGCTTAAAACTGGCTGGGTAGGCCTGCTGGAAGAGACAGGTTTTTAGATGGTTCTAAATTCCGATGGCTTGTTTAATGCAATCGGTGGGCACCTCCCTATGGAGAGAGGCATTCTGTACAGTTTCTAATATAGGATCTTCACCACTGTTTGGATTCCCTTTTTTACAATAAGCATCAAGACAAATATGCTTGAGTTGTAGCTTCTGGAGAAGACTAAAACTCTCTACTATGTCCATATGCAACAATGGAACATGAAAGATGGAATTAAATCATGAACACAGCATAATAGAGATACACTAGCATCCCATTACTGTTGTGTAGTCAATATAACCATGAACATTAACTTACTGCTTGGAAAGACATGGTTAGCACATCATTCCTTAATGTTTCAGAAAACTTGATATTGGCTTATATATATAGTAGGTTGGAGGGATCTAGTCCAGAGATATAGCTACTAGGCATGAGAAAAAAGTTATGAAAATGATTCGTTTCGTAAGAAATTCGTAAGAAATGCTACTTTCGAGTATTTCCGCACCTGGAACGCCAACCAGGAAGTAGACTTCCTTTTTCGAACTTCGGGGGCCAGGATTTTCTTAAATGTCGTTATTAGGTCGTAAGGGGGCACCTCCTTCTCTCACCACCCTCCCGCCTCCCTTGCCAATAAGTATTATGGCAAGGCAAGCCCTAAACTCGCTCCTTCTTTCGGCTGGAAAAAATGTAAACAGAGAGGATTACTCAGAAGTAAATCTGCAAAGGAGGGCACTTTGGATGAAGGGCCCTCCTTTGTGGATTTACTTCTGAGTAAACCTCTCTGTTTACATTTTTTCCAGGCTTCCCTGCCTCTCCTGCCCTGCCAGGATCTAAAGCATCAAAGAGTATTGGGGTGAGAAACCAACCTAATGTATAATAGAATGAATGCTACTGTAAGTGCCTAATATTATAAGTAATCCAACTGGTCATACCTACATTCCATGCACATGCAATAATACAGCAGTAATAACAATAACAAGAGGTAAAATTCAAACCGAAGTATTCTGACTGGTCTCCTCTTGCGGTGCAATCGGGCTCTTCTCTTATTAGCCCGCGAAATTAGCCCCGGAAAAGCCAGCGTTTGCTGCGTGGGAGCACCCACATCCATATTCTTGGGGGAGAGATTTGCTGCAGAATCCGGGCTCATAGAGAAGATTCTGCAGCAAATCCCCCAAAGAATATGTATGTGTGTGCACCCAGGAAGCAAATGCTGTGCCCGGGGTTGTGCCTTTGCCCGGGCTCAGAGAAGAGCCTTTTGCAGTTTGAGGAGAGAGCACAGTCAGAATACTTCGGTTTGAATTTTACCTCTTCTTATACCCATTGTTATTACTGCTGTATTATTGCATGTGCATGGAATGTAGGTATATGACCAGCCTGGGCAAACTTGGGCCCTCGCTCCCTCGGGATCAGGGTGGGAGAGAGGCAGTGAGGAGCGAGGGGGGGGGCTCCTCCTCCTTTTCTTTTGCTGCTTCCAAGAATAGAATACCCGCTCCCTCCCTCCCTCCTTCCTATTTGGAGAGTCCCATCTAGAATTCAGTGTGATTTATTCAAGTTTTGGCCTAAAACTCCCAGAAATCCCAGCCAATTTACCAGCTGTTAGATTTCTGGGAGTTGTAGGCCAAAACCATCTGAATGCGCATGCGCTGGCAGATACGAACTACTAACGAATTTCGTTAGTAATTGTTACATTTTAGAAATTTTTGGAATTTTTTTTTGTAAGTCTTTCTTTTACTAATCAAAAAAATCCCCCCCCCCCCCATTTGATTTTAGAATCGCCATTTTTGGATTCGAAACCATGCCTAATAGCTACAATGACAGGACTCTGAATATGCAGGATCTCAGCCTTTGTTTACATCTGTGTTTCTTCCAGTATAGGACCCGACAATTCACAACATAGTTTAAAATAAAGTACAAGTGCAAAGCAATGATGATAAAAAGTTTTATATGTTACTAGATAAACTATTCTATTAAGGCACTAATGTAAAACAGTATAAATGCATATAACAATGTAACAATGGGAATGAATATGAATACATGGATAAAGCAATTTGTTCAGTAAAATAATGGAACAAAGTGCTCTTCAGAGTATACTAATGCATACTAGAAGGAAGCACATTTGTTCAATGCTCTCTCATGTAAAATGCTCATTGGATAGGGAAGGCTGACTCATCAGGATGGGTATTAAGCTACATTTCTCCCCATTGTGCTCATGATTTACATTTGTGGAGCTTTTACATGAGGGAAGCTTTGAAAATGTGTTTCTGCATTTATATTCTGAAGTGCTGTGGTTCAGGAAAGACAATATGACAGTCTTGCACTTTTGCTGAATATGTAGACTAGTTTAGAGTACACATGTCAATCAATCATATTTGGTTTTTCTGTGCCATTTAGTTTTCAGTTTGAGTTTAATTACAGAGAAACAGCAAGTCTAACATACTTAACCAATGACGTCCTAAAACCATGCACTTTACTCTCACCCTTCATTTGTATGATATTAATTTTTTTCTGTTTCTAGGTTCAGCAGTGTCCAGTAGGAAACTTTGTCTGGTTCTGTTGTCTTGTTCATGTTTGACCTTGAACAAGACATAACAGATTGAGGCTAATAGATGCTGTTGCATTCATTGTAGGAACATGGGTTTGTTTTTCTTGTAACTGTTTACACTGGAAGCTAGTATGGAAATAGACTTATAGGCCTTAAGCATGGTGTTTTAAGTTATATACAATAAGTGAAGAAGCAGGAAAAATATAGCTTCCAACTAGAATCATAGAGTTTGAAAAGACCTTGTGGGCCATCCAGTCCATTCCCCTGCCAAGAAGCAGGAAAATTGCATTCAAAGCACCCCCGACAGATGGCCATCCAGCATATCTTTAAATGCCATCAAAGAGGAGCCTCCACCACACTCCGTGGCAGAGAGTTCCACTGCTGAACAGCTCTCACAGTCAGGAAGTTCTCCCTAATGTTCAGATGGAATCTCCTTTCTTGTAGTTCGAAGACATTGTTCCATGTCCTAGTCTCCAGGGCAGCAAAAAACAAGCTTGCTCCCTCCTCCCTATGACTTCCTCTCACATATTTATACATGTCTCCTCTCAGCCTTCTCTTCTTCAGGCTAAACATGCCCAGCTCTTTAAAGCAAACCCTTGATCATTTTAGCCGCCCTCCTCTGAACACATTCCCGCTTGTCAACATCTCCCTTCAATTGGACACAGTATTCCAGATGTGGTCTAACCAAGGCAGAATAAAGGGGTAGCACGACTTCCCTGGATCTAGACACTATACTCCTATTGATGCAAACCAAAATCCTGTTGGCTTTTTTTGCCGCCGCATCTACATCAGAGGTATATTATGTGATCCTGATACACATGACTTGTACCACTGTTGAGATCAATTTGTTCTGCCTGAAACATGTTCAACTAACTTTTGGACAATAGCATGGGATATGGCCAATGGCTGCCCTCTTTCATTGAAAATTACATTAACTTCAGTGATAAATCTTGTTTTTGTCTAATCATCTCAGAATTCCCCTCATGTTTTTTGCCTATACACTTCTCTTTACGAAAGATATTTTAAAAGTCTTGTCATCATATTTACCTTATATTGCTTCTTTATATATTGCAACTGTTGTTAATCTCAATAAACCTAGATAGAATCACATAATTGTAGCACCAGAAGTTTTCCCAGGGATCATCTAGTTCAACCCATTGCGATTCAATGAAATCTCCAGGTAAAGAATCCCAGTCAAATGGCCATCCAATTTGTGTTGAATTTTTAATGGCATAGATAGGGCAACCATTATGATTGCCCATGATTTTTATTTTAAAAATGGGGAGACAAGGAATTTTCTATAGAAGCTTGCTAGGGTCAGTGACTACATGGAGATACATTAACAGGCACCTCTAAGAAAGATATCTGAGGCTCCTTCCACACAGCTGAATAAAATCCCACATTATCTACTTTGAACTGAAATATATGGCAGTGTAGACTCAGATAACTCAGTTCAAAGCAGATATTGTGGGATTTTTGGCCTTGAGTTATATGGCTATGTGGAAAGGCCCTCAGAAACCAGGTCTCTCCCTGCCTGAAAGTCTCCATTATCTTCCTCTGTCTGGATGTCCTAGTGCTTGAATAACATGGAGAGGAAGGGAACAGAGGAACCCAGAGCCCTTCCACACAGCCATACAACTAAGGGCCCTTCCACACAGCCCTATATCCCAGAATATCAAGGCAGAAATCCCACAATATCTGCTTTGAACTGGGTTATCTGAGTCCACACTGCCATAACTTCCAAGTCAAAGCAGATAATGTGGGATTTTATTCAGCTGAGTGGAAGTTACATCTAGCTTCTGTTTCTGGAGACTAACATTTCTCTCACTTTCTTCTCCATCCTGTCTTTTCCCCAGCTATAGCACTCAAAGCAACTATAAGAAAAGTGATATGGCTCATGTTTAATGGTTTTAAGAAGACTCAGTTATGAACTTCTGAAGGACCCCATTCGTGTTGTTGTCAGCCCTGGTCTCTGCATCTTCACAAATTATTCAGTGTTCAGAGCTAGTAACACCACTGTCCTTTTCTTGTATACTGTCTCCCATAGTGTGATGTGTTTGCTAATTTAAGGAAAACAGTCGTATCTCTGCCAGAGAACATACCTCTACAAAGTATTTTCCAATCATAGAGATGTCCAAGAGGGGAGAAGCTGAAATCATCCATTAACATCTAGTACCTGGGCATCAGATGGAAGAGGCACCCAAGTTACATGGTCGCAGCCTTCCCTGTTATGGTGAGATTTACAATGTTTGTATTAAAAATGTAACAATTCATTGCAAATTCAAACACCCCATTCATTTGCTACACAAGGAACACAGTCTTTTAGGACATTATGCCAATGTAACTGGGCTACACACGCCTGGTGGGCACAAGGGAGAGGGCTTTCTCCTCTGTGGCCCCCCGACTCTGGAATTCCTTGCCTGAAGAGATTAGGAAAGCCCCCACTTTGGAAACCTTTAAAAAAACTCCTAAAAACCTGACTTTTCCACTGTGCCTTTGGAGAGTAGTTATTTAATTTCTACCATTGCTTTCCTCAATGCCCCCATTTCTGGTCCACCCCTGTAAAGGATGCTATTCCGCTTATCTCACTCAGAGTTTTTAACATTTTCGCTGTGTGACTGCGGCCCGCCCTACCTTTGTGCTTTTAGATATTTAGTTGTATATTGTTTTTTATTTATATGTATGTATTTTTATTGCATTTACTGTTGATGTTTGATTTTTTATTGTAATTTGTTGTTTGCTTGGGCTTGGCCTCATGTGAGCCACCCCACGTCCCCATTGGGGAGGGGGAGCAGGTTACAAATAAAGTTTATTATTATTTATTATTATTTTAAATTTTACATGCTGCATTAGGAAATATGCATATTTTAACATATTTCCATTACCAATTTATGTAAGCAGTTTCATTTAACATCACAGTACAATGAGCCAACTCAAAGGCTAGACAACGGATAGCAACTAAAGCCCCTTCGACACAACTGTATTGAACTGAGTCCCCTTCAGGGTGAGAAGGGTGGCATATAAATGTAATAAATAAATAAATAAATAATATGGCAGTGTGGACTCAGATACTCCAGTTCAAAGCAGATATCTTCAGATTATCTTCCTTTATATTCTGGGTTATTTGGCTGTGTGGAAGGGCCCTAAATAGCCTGCTATCCCTGTCATATTGGATCATTGATATAAGTAAACTATTAGAACTTTACATTCTCTAACAGTATGAGACATGTTAGAGTTAGCAATTTTTTCATGCCTATACTCACTAATTGTTAGTTTGTATTTTATTCTATAGAAGTTTAGGCACAGTATAAATATGTTGTCATTCCCATTTGCTTGCTTTTATATGCAATTGCTCTATTCCTGCACCACTGGCAATCATCTTTGAGAGTCCTTGGAGAATGGGACAAGTCCTAGCAGATTGGAGAAGGGCAAATGTGGTCCCTCTATACAAGAAGGTTAAAAGGGATGACCCAAACAATTATCGTCCAGTCAGCCTCACATTGATACCAGGCAAGAGTCTGGAAAAGATTGTTAAGGAAGTGGTCTGCAAACACTTAGAAACGAAGGTGGTCATCCTTCATAGTCAACACGGATTTATCAAAAACAAGTCATGCCAGACTAATCTCTTTTTTGATAGAGCTACAAGCTGGGTAGATGCAGGGAATACTGTGGATGTAGCATATCTGGATTTCAATAAGGCCTTTGACAAGGTCCCCCATGATCTCTTGGCAAACAAACTAGTCACATGTGGGCTAGGCAAAACTACAGTTAGGTGGATCTGTAATTGGTTAAGCGAATGATCCCAGAGGGTGCTCAACAATGCTTCCTCTTCATCCTGGAAAGAAGTGATGAGCGGAGCGCCGCAGGGTGCCGTCTTGGGCCCGGTCCTGTTCAACAACTTCATTAATGACTTAGATGAAGGATTAGAAGGCATGACCATCAAGTTTGCAGATGACACCAAATTGCGGAGGGGTAGCCAATACTCCAGAAGACAGGAGCAGAATTCAAAATGATCTTAACAGATTAGAGAGATGCCCCAAAACTAACAAAATTAAGTTCAACAGAAATAAATGCAAGACACTCCATTTAGGCAGAAAATATGAAATGCAAAGATACAGAATGGGGGACGCCTGGCTCGAGAGCAGTACATGTTAAAAAGATATTGGAGTCCTCTTAAACACGAGCCAATAATGTTATGTGGTGGCAAAAAAAAGCCAATGGGATTTTAGCCTGCATAAATAGGAGTATAGTGTCTAGATCCAGGGAAGTCATGCTACCCCTCTATCTGCCTTGGTCAGACCACACTGGAATACTGTGTCCAATTTGGGGCACCACAATTGAAGGGAGACATTGACAAGCTGGAATGTGTCTAGTGGAAAGTGACTAAAATGATCAAGGGTCTGGAGAAAAAGCCCTATGAGGAGCGACTTAAAGAGCTGGGCATGTTTAGCCTGCAGAAGAGAAGGCTGAGAGGAGACATGATAGCCATGTATAAATATGTGAGGGAAAGTCATAGGAAGGAGGGAGAAAACTTGTTTTCTGCCAGCCTGTAGAGTAGGACGTGAAACAATGGCTTCAAACTGCAGGAAAGGAGATTCCATCTGAAGTGCCCGGACTGTGGCAGAGCCTCCTTCTTTGGAGACTTTTAAACAGAGGCTGGTTAGCTATCTGTTGAGGGTGCTTTGAATATGATTTTCCTGCTTCTTGGCAGGGAGTTGGACTGGCTGGTAGGGTTGCCATATGTCCCTTATTCTAACGGACGTCCCTTATTTTGGCCCTAAAATTTGTGTCCCTTTTTTTCAGGCCCTGTCCCTTATTTTTGACTAGCAGGACTGGACTGGGCAGGGTTGACCAGAGGAAGGTGCGCGCTGCAGTTTCCACGGCAATGCCTGCCCGGGGATTCCAACTCGCAGGGTAGCCTGCGTCCCCATTGGAAGGAAGAGGCGATACAGGACATTTTTCAAAGTACAGTAGACTAATTAACCATTACCCAAGGGGAATGTTGGATCATGTTGGATAAAGATAGTTTCTGGTTGCTTGAGAGTTACTCTTAAAATAGGCCTGGCTGTGCATCCTAATACTATACAATGCTGTGTATCCCATACTATACTATACCATTAACTATTGACATAATAATCATGAAGATGTAATGTCTTATAAAATTTATTTTATTTTAATGTTTAGACCAGTCTTTTTCAACCAGTGTGCCTAGGCACACTCCTGTGCCTTTGCAGAGCTCCAGGTGTGCCTCCAGAAAAACTTTTTGCCCCCCTTCCTTCCCCCCTCCTTTTGCCGGCGCTATTATTTTGTCCTCCTCCATGGGAGAAAAAATCTTCCCTTACCACGTTGGTAATAGGCTCTGTCCGCAGACGCCCCCTGCTGCGAGGGAAAAGCGTTACGCAGCATGCAAAGGAGGAGAGGAGCCCAATGGGCGGCTCCAAAATGACGCCACGTCATTTTGGAACTGCCCACTGGGCTCCTCTCTCCGAACATGGCAGCATGCAAAGGAGCAGAGGAGCCCAATGGGCGGCTCCAAAATGACGCCGTGTCATTTTGGAGCCGCCCACTTGTGGATAACTTTTGGAACCGCCCACTTGCACTACTCTCCTGCTTCACATGCTGCCCTCTGTTTGTGGATAACTCCTATATATTGAACTTCTATATATTGCAGGTTATCCAGTACAGAGCCTAATCCAACGAGGTAACGGAAGATTTTTCCTTTTTCTCCCATGGAGGTGCCAACATCATGTGGGTGCCAAACTGTACTCCGTTTTTCAAATTCACTATATTGATACATTAACTTTATAAAACTTTTGTAATTGTGCATATTGCTAGTTTCACTATATTATTATTTTGCCTACTCTTTGTCCCCTTCATATGCAGCCTGTTGTGTAAAAGAGGTGCCGAAACGCCATAAAACATTTTGTGTCATTTTGGTTGGTAGTGTGCCCCAGGATTTTGTAAATGTAAAAAATGTGCCTCGGCTCAAAAAAGGTTGAGAAACACTGGTTTAGACAGTGCACTTTTAAAGTCAGCAAAGTCAAGTACTACGGTAAATACAGATGGAGAAAATTAGGTAGTTCTAATAATGTTTTTTCTGCATGACAAAGCATGCAGAAACAAACCATGTACTGTTAAGAGGGTATAAAACAGTTTCTTTTGTGAGTTTCAATCATTATCTTATTCTGTTAATAAAACTATTCCTACCTAATGTTTGAGTTTCAAGTTTTTAATGAAGTGTCCCTTATTTTTGTGGAAAATCCTGTAAATGTCCCTTATTTCTTATATTAAAAAGTGGCAACCCTACTGGCTGGCCCTCGAGGTCTGTCAAACTCTATGATGTCAAACTGCAGCTATTTTCTTTTTCCCTTGCCATATCCATCAGACTATATATTTTATTATGCATAAGTATTGGGAGCAAAAGTACTTTTATAAACAAAAAATAAGCTTGTTCCTTTCTGTGCTGGATTCTGTGGGTGAATGTGAGGCTGGTTGTCACTCACTTTCTAATATGAATTACTTCTTTTCAGGAATTTACTCATATTTCCAATAGGATCTTAACCAATATATGAGGCATGTAGTATGAGGATATATGAGCTCCCATGGAAACGCTTCATAGTTGTTCGTTTCTTTGTTTTTCTCCCTGTATCAAGGATACAAAGCACTAGAATTTTGCTGTTACTGCATGTATGCGCCATGGATCATAAAAAAGTCTGGTTTCTCCAAACATCTTCTATTGCAACAAAGCCATATGTAAAGAGATATTTTGCTCCCCGCTACACCCTCCCCTTCTCCGCAAGGATGTATATTACATTTAGTTTAAACTTTGTTACGGCCAACATGCTAATATTTGTAAAGACAAGATCCCTGGTGTCCTAGGGCGATGGAAGACCCAACACCTGTTTTGCTATGTGTAGTTTTATGATGAAATGCAGGTATTCCCCAGGCAAGACAGCCATGGTAACCAACTTCAGAACCTGTCATACAGCTTGCTTCTACAAAGCTACAAGGCAGATATAGATTGAGAAGTCTGCATGACACATTTCCCTCTTCTCTCTTCCTTTTTAAATATTGCCTTGTGAAATATTCCTCATTATCATTTTTAATGTGACACAGAAGACAGCTCTCCATTTAAGTTGCCCGTTAGACTGATTAATAACTTATTTTTATTTTGCATTTTCTGTGTTTTTTATGCTACCCAGGGGGCAAATTTTAATCAGTGCTTTTCGACAAGAAGTAACACAATTCACCGAACACATTTTATGCCCTAAGATCAGAGTAGAAAGTTGAGATTTATTATACCCAAGGACAGCAGCTTTTTAACAAAGTGCATAAAGACAAACGTGTTCAATTAGGTTTTGTTTATATCAGCGCTTTGTCTGCAAAAACATCCTGCTTGCCTAAACGGATCACTAAAGTTGTCCATTTTAGTTTATTTTAAACTAGCTTGGCGACCTGGCAGTGCCCGGAGTATTTGAAAAAAAATGTATTATTTGTTTTGGGGTGTTAGGTAAAATCAGTTTGGCAATTTGTAGCTCTATTTCTTATTTAAAAAGCCAGTCTTTCTTGTTGTTTTCTAATGAATGCTCCCATTAGAAAATGCATAAGGATTCCATCGTTGATTAGGTTCACAGCGTACTCTGGAAGTAGGTGAACTACAACTCGTATAAATAATGAATTCTCCCCAAACCTCTTGTTCAGTTGTTGATCGATTCCTCTATTTGCTGTGTGCCACAGGAAAGGGTAGAAAAGGGTTAAGGGAGCGACAGTCTGCGGGGTCATGCAAATTCCACCCATGGAGAGAGACAGGAACCCTAGGATGTCCGTTCTGGAGGAAAAACAGAACATCTAGGATAAAATTGCCCTCAAATGAAAGCTTTCACTTGGGTGGTGAGCAGTATAGTGTTTGGGGAGGACATTGGCAGCAGTTGGGAGACATGCTCATGGTGCCCGCTATAATCTGAAATGTCCTGGAGGCGTTCTTTTGGTGACTCCTCAGCACTGTGGGGTGAAGCTATTTGTGGAGGCGGGAGGCTGTCTGTGTAAGTGGATACCTCCACCACATACATACATGCACATTTTATTTATTTATTTATTTATTCGTTCGACTTAATATACCGCTCTCTCTGGAGCCCAGAGCGGTTTACAGAGTTAGAAACAGATGACCACATAAAATGCAATAAAACCAGATAAAACCCCAATTTTCACTTGTATTATGTGTATAGATAGATATGCAGGAGTATTAAAAATGCACACTTCTGGAAATAAACTGAAGTTCCTGTTACAGAGTTTCTAGAAATCTTATTCAAGGATGTATATGAATTTTAATCAAACCAATCAATCATTGAATTATATGTAAGATAATAATAAAATAATAATGGAAATTGTATCTTTATTTGTGATTATTTTATAAATTGGCGCCCTCTCCGTTAATGCCCCCTTGTCGTGGGGGAGAGGCTTGTGTACCCTAATGAAGTTGTGAGCTATGCTGGCGGTGGCATAATAGTCACTGGTAGGGCCTCCCATGCCAGACAGGTCACAACCAAAAGGTCTGACAAAAAGCATCAATGGGCAGGATGGGCTCTCTAGCCTTTTGGCAACCATCCTAGGAGAAGGAAAACTCTAATTTCAAACCTGGGCAGATGCTGCTCGTTTAACCCTGTAAGGTCAACCATCTAAGAGAAGGAAACTCAAATCAAACCTACGACCTGAGGATCTCGCTGGCACCGTCCAAGCTTGCTAGGCCCTGGCAGATGAACCTTTGGTTTAAAGAGTGAGGCCAGTTCTGTGCACGCTGCGCTCCACCAGAAAAATCCATTGCACAGGCTCAAAGGACACATCCAACCTCTGAAATTCTTAGTCATCAACGCGCTTGTAGAAAGTGTGGGAGGAGTCCTTCCTGAATCTTCGTTCGCGAAGATAAATTAATATAAATTGCTGGTTGGCAATCTGGTCCTCTAGCTATAACTGTGTTGAACCCAGTCAGCATGTTTAGGGATTATAGGAATTTTAGTGCAAATGGAAAACTGAAATTGTTAAATCATCTTCCATTTTGGTTTGTGTGTGTGTGTGTGAGGAGTGACTTGAAAAACTGCAAGTCGCTTCTGGTGTGAGGGAACTGGCTATCTGCAAGGACATTTCCCAGGGACGCCCGAATGTTTTACCATGCTGTGGGAGGCTTCTCTCATGTTCCTGCATGAGAAGTTGGAGCTGACATATGGGAGCTCACCCCGCTCCACAGATTCAAACCACCAGTTTTTCAATCAGCAGTCCTGCTGGCACAAGGGTTTAACCCATTGCGCCACTGGGGGCTGCATTCTGGGTGCATCTACACTATAACATTACTGCAGTTTGACACTACTTTAACTGCCATGGCTCAATGCTATGGAATCATGGGAGGTTAGCCTCCTCTGCCAAAAGACCGCTGGTGTCTCACCAAACTACAAATCCCATGATTTCAAGCACCGAGCCATGGCAATTACAGTCATGTCAAATTGCATTAATTCTACATTTTAGATGAGCCCATTATCTGCAATCCATTCAATTAAATTCCCTTTTTAAAATATATGTAATGAATAATGGTTAAAAACTGCAAAGCTAAAATTAGGCATGGAAAGAGATTCAACAAAAATATGAGTGGTAAGATAGCCCCAGCCATAGATTGTTATGATAGGGATACAGCTACACCTGTACAAAAGTAGAGACACAAACTCAAAAGTATTTGCTGTGGGAAACAGAAATGCCTCTTGCTATTATAGGTTTCTTCTCACATGTTTGATTTCCTGCCTCATTTTTATGTGGATGGTGTTTCTTATCACTGCCTGTGATGAAGGAGAATTGCTAGCTAGGGCACCGTTCGTCCAAAAACCACTCAGAACCTTGCAGCCGTTTTGGTATGACAACAGGATCGTTTTCCCATCTGAAGCTTAACTCTGATTCTCCATTCTTCATCTCTTTTGATATTACTAACTCTCAGAATGTTGGTTGCTTTTTTCAGAGCTAAACCAAATAGCTTTTTACTCTCTCTCTCTCTCTCTCTCTCTCTCTCTCTCTCTCTCTCTCTCTTTCCAGATTTTTTTTTGAAGGGAATTTTCATTTTCAAAACCTCTGTTGAATCTTTTGGGTTCATGTTTGTTGTCCTGGAGAACAGCCTCTTGATTCCCAACAGTTCATACAATCCCACGGTTGGTTGCTCATTACTACGTCTGAGGTTTTTCATCAGTCTAGATCCAAGTGTGCCTGTAGCAAATTTCCTTTCACAAATCAGTGGGATTAGGCAACTAGATGCTCATTGAAGACATTGTAATTGGAGAACACTGAGTGAGAACTGAGAGGTTCCAGTTCAAATCCTCATTTCATCATAAAGACTCTGCCAGGATAACACTGAGTCTACTTCCACATGGTGATTGTGAACCAAAAATGAGCATACCACTTTTAGCTCCTCGGATGAAAGATGGCATGAAAATATGAGTTCCCCATCATGATCCATTAAAAAAATCACTACAGTATGATCTTTTTTCCATGGATTTGATACCCACAATTTTACTTACTCATGTCCCCCAAAATATCCCTTTCCTGGAAATGTTTACGGGCCTCTCTAGCCCCTCCAGTATGGTTTTGTGGTATGCTTCAGGCCCAAGAAGGGTTCGTACATATAAGGAGCCACTATTAATAATAGTACAAAGATAGAGAGACCCGCAATACTCTAAAGCAGTGGTTATCAACATGTGGGGCCCCAGGTGTTTTGGCCTACAACAAGAAATCCCAGCCAGTTTACCAGCTGTTAGGATTTCTAGGAGTTGAAGGCCAAAACATCTGGGAACCCACAGGTTGAGAATGACTAAAAGCACCAGATCTTGACTGATCTTAAAAGTCAAACATGGTCAGTCTAAGTTAGGATTTTATAGGAGACCACCAGTGAATATCAGGTAGGCAGTATTTCTGAAGAGAAGAAAATATCTCTGAGTATACCTTGTATAAGAAAACTCTATGAAATCCAAATTGCCACCATAAGTCAACAGGCATCTTGAAGGCATGCATTGCACATGCACACACACAGGGTAGAGACACTAAAACAGCAATACCACAACAACAGCAGAATTAAAACTACAATATAGTGACTATTAAAAAATCAGGAAGCTAATGCTATCCTCACCAAATCTAGAGTTTAATGTTTTGTGGTGAATGGGTGAATCTACACCAGTGGTTCCCACTGGTTCCCACAAGTGGTCTGCAAGGACTTAAATATGGTCCGCAACCTCACCGTTACTACAATGTTGCAACGAGAAGAACTGGTTTCTCAAAACCCTCTTATAGTGCTGAGGCTGATTAAATATTGTTTTCTGTGGGTGAGCAGATGGAGACTACTGGATGGCATATTTCTATATCAGAAACGAGAGCTGATGTGGTCTATCCAATGCAATTTTCTGAATCAGCACCCCAAACAAACAAAACAAATCTAAAGTTGGCTAAAAACTGATTTGTAATCCTTTTGGTACTAATGTTGGGGAGTGGTCCCTGGTCAAAGTGGTTCCTGGTCAAAGTGGTCCCTGGTCAAAAAAAGGTTGGGAACCACTGATCAACACTATAGAGCTAATGCATTATAACATTATTTTAGCTGCTATGGCTCAATGCTATGGAATCATGAGTTTTGTAGTTTGGTGAGACACCAACAGTCTTTAGCAGCCTTGGAAGGCTAAAGATGACTCTGTATCATTGAGTCATGACATCACGTCAAACCACATTCATTCTGCAATGTAAAGGTATCCTACATCAGAAGTGAAATGATGAGTTTTGGATAATAGTCAGGAATATTTGGGAAATCATAGACCTGACCCAAATTTGGACAAACGAGATATACTTTTTGCTTCCACCATTAACTACCCTCCCAAAAGTTTTGGTGTCACGAGTATCACTTTTCTTCTTGGTCCATTGATGAAACCCATATTTTGTTCACAGGTCTTCTCTAAATATTGTGATCTTTTTCTGCAATGTATATAAAAAGAATATCTGTCATTGTACTGTACATACAAGTAGGAAGCATACTCAAGATTTTGATTGTCACAGAAAGCTTTTAACATCAGAGGAACAGAAATGGTTGTTAATCACCATCTAGTGGCTTTCGAGGAAACTACAGTTTGGCAGGAAGGGATCCATTTAAATTGGATTAGTGCTTATAGTATTGCCATAATGTATACTTTTTTGTGTAATCTAGTCAGCAGGCAGTGGATGAAAAGGAATATGACTACACTTGTAGAATCCAGTCTTTATAAAGGCAAAGATGAAAAGTACCAAAATTGAAGTTCTTCTTGGGTCATTTTGAGAAACCATAACCCAATTCAGTTGTGTTCCATCTAGAGAAGGAGATGCCATCAGCAGTTAAAGCCAGATGAATTTATGCCATTTATATTGATTGGCCGGTACTGATTAAATGATTTGGACCTTTCACATATCCATAGTATACAATCTGCAATATTCTAGCATTCTGTTATCTGACTTTCTGCAAATGCTTGGGATTCTCACTGCTCAAAACTCAGAGTAACCTTAAAATAATCTGACCACTTAACCTAAGCCTCCCTATCCATGCTGACATGCCCAATCTGTGCGATGCCACATTCACTTCCAGATTAAGTGGCATTCAATAGGTTGGCAGCCAGTAGGAGCCATTCATTGGTTAATGGGGGGAGGAGGAAAGGGGGGAGGGAGAGATACAACATGGAGCCTAACTGTCTACAACTGTGGCGGGAGGCAGAAAGGGGAGGGAAGACAACTTAGTTTGTTTTCCAAACAGAAACAGCTCTTGCAGGAAGCTAATTAAACTGTATGGCAAATACAGGAAAGCTCCATTCATTAAAGTTATATAAAGGCCCCGACCCTAGACTCTTTTCTATTGGGACCAAAAACTCTTTTCTATTGGGACCAAAACACTCCCTAAAATAAAGCAACACTCCGAGGACCCAGTGAAGTGAACTGATGAACAATCTTGTTGACTTCAGAGAAGCTGGTTGCTGGACCTCCTACGCTTTTGTAGATGTCAACAATCAACATCATAAGACTTGAGTATGGATCTCAGTGTAGAAAATGATTTAAACAGCATGGGGCACAATATCCTTTTACCCGTAGGAGCCCTTCTGTTTGTTTCCCCACTTGCGAGTATATCATTTATCACACTATTTCAGCTATTCATATGTCTACAGGGCTGACTAAACATGGTTTGCTATCTGAGACAAGGAACTAATGGGTGTATGTCCTACATTCTCATACTGGGGATGGTATTTAAATTATGCGAAAGTGCTCACAATGGGGCAGAGTCCTCACAAGACCTGAGGTTAGCTGACTAGATTACACAGTTCTGCTCTCCAACAGAAGACAATGGCCAGAAGCTCAGAAAACATGGCCAGGGGTCTGCAATTGCCGCTTGTCAGCATCTGTTGTCTAGAACTTTGGAAGACAAGGAGGCAAATCTCCACTTGTTTGTGGAA
Source organism: Anolis apletophallus (assembly GCA_030556195.1). Lineage (NCBI taxonomy): Eukaryota > Metazoa > Chordata > Lepidosauria > Squamata > Anolidae > Anolis > Anolis apletophallus. The sequence continues at coordinate 87,300,436 of JARBWK010000010.1, forward strand.
ATAACTTGAAGGCATACAGCTACGAGAACAGCTGTGGAAAGCTGATATTGCTGCTTTAAACGATGAGAATGCTTCAGGTGAACAGGCAGGTGAAGGCAATGAGACAACCACTGCTATAAGACCAGGAATTGGGGGAGAAGAGTGGTAACTGGGGATCAAGTGTTTGTGTGTGTGCATGTATACAGAAGTAGTTGACAGTGATAATAACTATAATGGCTCTTTTCCTCCCCATCAGACATGGGGAGAAACATCATTGCCCTCAAAACAAAGAAATGTGTGTTTGATCTGGACGCTCATTATAACTGGCTCATTCTCTCTTATCCAAAATACTTCAGACCAAAAGTGTTTTGGATTTTAGATTTTTTTCCAGAGTTTCAAATACCTCTTATTGAGAAATATGTACATAATGAGCTATTTTGGAAATGGGATCCATGTCTGCACAGAAAATTATTTTATATTTCATTTCTACTGAACTTAGACTCATAGTTTGGAGATAGATGTATACATTTTAATAAATGTGTTCATGAAATAAAGTTTGTGTACACTGAACTATCAATAAGCAAAAAGGTCCCTATTTCAACCAGATACAGAATAAACGAGCAGGCTGCTAACAGAAAGCACTAAACAACAGTGTGTGGTTTCCAAATGGTCATAGACTCTATATCCCAGAGCAAGTAAGGAATGACATCACCCCCATAGGTATGAAACGTCGTGGAGGGATGGAGAAGGCTGATGCTGGCGTTGTTGCTGGGGTGCGGCGTGAGCCGGTCCAGCGTGGTGGGCGGCGCTCTGGAATGGCGTGGGCCCACAAAGGACGTCGTGAACGTGCGGCGAAGTGGAAAGACGTCAGCACGTTCGAGGCGCAAGGGAGGCGACGGTGGATGACGTGCAAGGGGGGAATCCCTGATGGGGAATCCCCGGCGTTCCCTGGCGTCTGTTTGCGAGAGTTCCGAGCTCTCTTCCCCTCTCGCCGGGTGAATGGCAAGGCGCGTCAACAAGGGCTGCACAGGCTTGAATCCCGGGAACCAAGACACGGAAGGGGATGGTGGGATCTCCAAAGGGTGGGTCGGATTCACAAACAAGCAGAGGGTAGTCTATACCAAGGCATGGATGCCCATCGAGGGAATATTCCCCCAGGACTCGTGTGAGTGAGGAGGCGGTGTGGCTCCCTCTCTTCACATGGGCTTGGTGGGTAGCAGAGCCGACGGCCAGCTTAATGCTGAATCATGCGCGGCCACATAAGACCGTTTCGGGCATCATATGTTGGCTCCTTTTTCAAGGCTCTAAAGGCTAGGCCCAAGCAATAGTCACTACAAACATAAGTAATAAAGGAAATCAATATCCACAAGTATATAAAGAACACTAATATACAGCCAGTCAATGAAATACATAGCATAATACATACCATATCAGGTGTGCAGATACACATAACCCCACTCGGTGGAGAGCAGGGTGACCCAAAGGTACTAACACAGTGAAACCAACAGATTTATAACAAGATGGAACTGATGCAGATTGGGTCATTGAGGCCAGCTGGCCACTCTGAGTTGAGCCGTAAAATCCACAAATTTTCCAACCTCATTAATTGATCACTAATCTCCAATTGAGGGTTGGGTTTGACCTTCTCAAGGATCCTGACTCTTAAGGAGGCAGCAGTGTGATTCATCTGAGTGCAGTGTGAATAAAAGGCTGAGTCCCTGTTTTTATTATTAATTTTCGAGCGATGCTCAATAAATCTGGTTTTAAGTTCTCTTTTAGATTGGCCCACATAAATTAGATTGCAGCTGCATTGAATGGCATAGACAATCATCTTGGTGGAGCAGGTCCCAAAGGATTTGACCCAGAAATATTTATTTTTGGAGGGACAGAAGATTTGTTTATCAGAGCAGATATTTCCACAAATGGAGCAATGGGCACATGCCATTGTTCCAGGGGAAAGGGTACTCCTCACCATGGGTTGGCGCTGTTCAGTGTGTACCAGATAACTTTTCAAATTCCTGGTCCTTTTGTAGGCAATCATGGGTCTGTTGGCTAGACCCTCGATGCTATCCAACAGTGGCCAGTATTTATTAACAATGGTTTTTAGAGTATTACTGTGTGGAGAGAAGGTGAGGGGCCAGATAATTCTATCTTGTTTGGTATTTTTGGTGGTGTTCTTTCTAAAGAGACTTTGCCGGTCCGTGGTCTCGGCCTTTCTCCTGGCACTCCTGATGATGTGTAAAGGATAACCTCTAAGGATAAAATCCTGAGTCATGCAGTCCGCATCCTTTTTGAATTCAAAATGGGAGGAAGAATTCCTCTTGAGTCTTAAAAATTGGGAATAGGGAAGGTTCCTTTTTAAGTTGGGCGTGTGGAAACTGTGGAAATGGAGGTAAGTATTTTGGTTAGTTGGTTTCTGATAATTCCTAATCTTAATGAGATTGTTGTTCTTGTACACTGTGACATCCAGGAAATTTACTTGTTCCAGACTATGAGTTGATGTAAAATCAATGCATGGATGCCAATTGTTGATCCACTGACAGAAGTCAGTGGCAGTGACGGAATCGTTAATAATTAGAAAGATGTCATCTATGAACCTAACATACAGCTTCACAGCCCTCGAGAAGGTGTTGGGAACTTCGGGAAATATATGTCCCATCTCTAAATGGTTCATGAAAATGTTGGCCAGGGATGGCGCTGCCGTGGTACCCATGGAAATGCCATGGATCTGGAGGAAAAAATCCTGTTTGAACTGAAAATAGTTATAGTCCAGTATAATGTCAAGGAGACTCAACAAAAAGCCAGTGGGTGGATCCCAAACATCATGGCGGTTATCCAAGGTAAGTTCAACAACATCCCGTAATTCAGGAAGGGGGATGTTGGAATACAGTGATGAGACATCCGCAGTGAGCAGGGTGTCACCGGGAGCTAGCGGGAAATTTTCCACCTTCCTGATGAAATCAGTAGTGTCTTGTATGTAGGCCCTAGTTGCTTTTACAGCTGGTTGAAGGTACTCATCCAAAAATATGGACAGGGGTTGGAGGATTCCATCACAACCGGAGACAATGGGTCTGCCTGGAGGGGGCCGGACATTCTTGTGAATTTTGGGGAGACAGTAGAATTTAGGTACCCTATAGTGTTCTTTGGATAAGAATTGTCCAATGATGTTATCTATGTCCCCTTGTGCAACCGCTTCCTCAATGATTAAATTGATGGTGCGTAGATATTGTTTGGAGGGGTCCATGGTTAATTTCTTGTAGTATTTGGAATCATTAAGTTGCCGATAACATTCAGCATCATAAGTGTCTGTATCCATGATGACTATGGAACCTCCTTTGTCCGCCTCCTTTATGACAATATTGGGATTATTTCCCAGTTGTCTGAGTATTTTAACATCCTCATAAGGCATGTTGGAGTATTTTTTATCCTCCGTGTGGTCAATTAGATTTGTCTCCTTTAGTACCATTTCTTCAAATGTCCTAATGTTATGTGGTGGATTTATAGGTGTAAAACGACTTTTCAGGGCAAATTTATTTCTAACAGTGGAAGAGGTGGAACCAGCAAAATGGTGTTTGAGTCTGATGGTTCTGAACAATGTAGATAGGTCTCTCCTGATGTCAAAATCATCACATCTAGGCGTGTGGACAAATGATAAACCTTTATTAAGGAGAGACTCCTCTTTATCAGAGAGAATATATTTTGACAAATTTAATACTATCTTTTGTTCCTTTTTCCCCGGCCCCTGGGAAAATTTTGACCACCCTTGGGTTTTTGGTTGGGTGGATTTTTGCGATCTCTCAAGGAATATGAGGAGGACGAGGAGGAGGTCCCAGGTTGGGGATTCTCCTCAGGAGGATTAGACCTGGCACCTAGTGAGCCACCCGAGTCCAAGGAGTCATTGGAGAAGGTGATTTTTCTATGTCCAAATCCAGATGTTCTGGGGGCCCATTTGTAAATGTTCCCCTCTTTGTAATCTTTCTCATCCCTCTTCAACTTGGACAATTTGCGTCTCTTTATATCATTATACAGGGTATCACAATCTTTCTTAATTTTTTCTAGATCCACAGGTTGTATTTTATCCTTTAAGGTCTCCTTTAGTTCAGTAATCTCAGTCCTTAATTCCTCACATTCCTGAGTTGCTCGTTTCACTATCAAAGTCATCAGATCTAAAGAACATTTCTGGATGATCCCATCCCAGCTCTTAGTGAAGTTCTCATCTGACAAATATATTCCCTGGGGAATCCTCATTCTCATCCCCCTAGGGATCATGGATCTCCTAATGTATTCAGCTAGGGAGGCAGCATTGAGTTCAACATTGATTAGTCTAGACTCCTTGGTCAGTAGGTCATCTGCAGTGGGTTCCTCCTGTGCATTCTCCTCAGTGTCCTGTGTATCCTCTCTATTGAATATGTTATACATTTGAATGATTTCAGCCCTATCCTGGGCTTCAAAGGACGTTATTACGTCCATGATTTGCTCACAAGGTAAAAACCTTTTAACAGATACAGAATAAACGAGCAGGCTGCTAACAGAAAGCACTAAACAACAGTGTGTGGTTTCCAAATGGTCATAGACTCTATATCCCAGAGCAAGTAAAGAATGACATCACCCCCATAGGTATGAAAATAGCACTCTATTGGTGAATAACGAAGGTAATTAAACATACAATGATGGCATAATCATGGCAATATACAATCAATGCAAACAAGGCGCAGAAAGACAGCCCCCCAATGTACTTGCACGGTGTAGGGAGCTGTGCCGGACGACGTCGTGAAGGGATGGAGAAGGCAGATGCTGGCGTTGTTGCTGGGGTGCGGCGTGAGCCGGTCCAGCGTGGTGGGCGGCGCTCTGGAATGGCGTGGGCCCACAAAGGACGTCGTGAACGTGCGGCGAAGTGGAAAGACGTCAGCACGTTCGAGGCGCAAGGGAGGCGACGGTGGATGACGTGCAAGGGGGGAATCCCTGATGGGGAATCCCCGGCGTTCCCTGGCGTCTGTTTGCGAGAGTTCCGAGCTCTCTTCCCCTCTCGCCGGGTGAATGGCAAGGCGCGTCAACAAGGGCTGCACAGGCTTGAATCCCGGGAACCAAGACACGGAAGGGGATGGTGGGATCTCCAAAGGGTGGGTCGGATTCACAAACAAGCAGAGGGTAGTCTATACCAAGGCATGGATGCCCATTGAGGGAATATTCCCCCAGGACTCGTGTGAGTGAGGAGGCGGTGTGGCTCCCTCTCTTCACATGGGCTTGGTGGGTAGCAGAGCCGACGGCCAGCTTAATGCTGAATCATGCGCGGCCACATAAGACCGTTTCGGGCATCATATGTTGGCTCCTTTTTCAAGGCTCTAAAGGCTAGGCCCAAGCAATAGTCACTACAAACATAAGTAATAAAGGAAATCAATATCCACAAGTATATAAGGAACACTAATATACAGCCAGTCAATGAAATACATAGCATAATACATACCATATCAGGTGTGCAGATACACATAACCCACTCGGTGGAGAGCAGGGTGACCCAAAGGTACTAACACAGTGAAACCAACAGATTTATAACAAGATGGAACTGATGCAGATTGGGTCATTGAGGCCAGCTGGCCACTCTGAGTTGAGCCGTAAAATCCACAAATTTTCCAACCTCATTAATTGATCACTAATCTCCAATTGAGGGTTGGGTTTGACCTTCTCAAGGATCCTGACTCTTAAGGAGGCAGCAGTGTGATTCATCTGAGTGCAGTGTGAATAAAAGGCTGAGTCCCTGTTTTTATTATTAATTTTCGAGCGATGCTCAATAAATCTGGTTTTAAGTTCTCTTTTAGATTGGCCCACATAAATTAGATTGCAGCTGCATTGAATGGCATAGACAATCATCTTGGTGGAGCAGGTCCCAAAGGATTTGACCCAGAAATATTTATTTTTGGAGGGACAGAAGATTTGTTTATCAGAGCAGATATTTCCACAAATGGAGCAATGGGCACATGCCATTGTTCCAGGGGAAAGGGTACTCCTCACCATGGGTTGGCGCTGTTCAGTGTGTACCAGATAACTTTTCAAATTCCTGGTCCTTTTGTAGGCAATCATGGGTCTGTTGGCTAGACCCTCGATGCTATCCAACAGTGGCCAGTATTTATTAACAATGGTTTTTAGAGTATTACTGTGTGGAGAGAAGGTGAGGGGCCAGATAATTCTATCTTGTTTGGTATTTTTGGTGGTGTTCTTTCTAAAGAGACTTTGCCGATCCGTGGTCTCGGCCTTTCTCCTGGCACTCCTGATGATGTGTAAAGGATAACCTCTAAGGATAAAATCCTGAGTCATGCAGTCCGCATCCTTTTTGAATTCAAAATGGGAGGAAGAATTCCTCTTGAGTCTTAAAAATTGGGAATAGGGAAGGTTCCTTTTTAAGTTGGGCGTGTGGAAACTGTGGAAATGGAGGTAAGTATTTTGGTTAGTTGGTTTCTGATAATTCCTAATCTTAATGAGATTGTTGTTCTTGTACACTGTGACATCCAGGAAATTTACTTGTTCCAGACTGTGAGTTGATGTAAAATCAATGCATGGATGCCAATTATTCATCCACTGACAGAAGTCAGTGGCAGTGACGGAATCGTTAATAATTAGAAAGATGTCATCTATGAACCTAACATACAGCTTTACAGCCCTCGAGAAGGTGTTGGGAACTTCGGGAAATATGTGTCCCATCTCTAAATGGTTCATGAAAATGTTGGCCAGGGATGGCGCTGCCGTGGTACCCATGGTCAACCATCCATGTGGACAATTTTAGATTCTGAAGTATTTTGAATTTAGGAATTCCAGATAAAGGATGCTCAACCTGTATTGCTATATTTAACAAGTCATGCAAAACAACAGAGTCAATTGAATCTTAAAACACTAAACAGGTTTCTGTGTTACACTACTATATTCCCTCTTTTTAAAATTCCGGTTATTCCATTACTTTCTATGCAATCTTTGCAAAAAGCTCTGGAAAGCTGACTTCTTTAGACTTTTCTCCAAAAGCTGCACTTTCTACTAATGTTACAACATAGACCCAGCATATCGAAAAGGAGAAGAGATGCCCTGTTCTTCCTACAGTTCTGTTGCTGTTGTAAATGTCAGACTTTGGGATGAGATGTTTATAACTGACTAAACACACTTGGAGACAGTAGCAGTAGCCTCAAACAATTGAATAGGGTAGTTGGTACACATTTTGTACATTATATTCACTCCTACTAGAGACTTGCTCTTTAAATAATAAAATGATGGCATGCAGTTCGGCTGATGCTCCAAATAGACACCAGGCAACGCGTTAAGAATCCAGTTAAAAGCAAAGCCAAGCAGGTAATATCATAAGACTCTCTAAACCAGACCTGGGCATCCTACGGCCCGCAGGCCGGATGCGGCCCTCCAGCCGATTCTGACTGGCCCGAGGAGAAGGACGTCGGGGGTGGGGCCAAGAGGAAGGGGTGTCGTTGCCGCCATCCCATCACGGGCTGTGGGGCCTGTGTCGGCGGACAGCCCGCCGCTCTGGAGAACGATCAAAGGAGCGGCGGCTTTGGAGCGCCTGTTAACCCGGGAGGCGATCCGGGCCTGCAGCGGGAGCAGTTGGCGACCTGCGGTAGCTGATCGCCCTGGCGACCCGGAAGACTTTATCGCACTCCAAGGCACTCCAAAGCCGGGATGGCAGGCACTCTATGGCAGGGCGATCAGCTGGGGAACGGCTGGGGGCGAAAGCGGACGGAGGCCTGTAGCCTCCGATCGTCTGCTGCTCTGCTCTGTTGTGGCGGTGGCTGGGTCCACTTTGTCATTCCTGGGCTGGGTCCATTGGGCCATTCCATCTTGGGATCCTTCCTCTCTTGAGGATGTTAGCCTCTTTCTTGGTTTGCACCTTGTCTTCTTGAATTTCATGTTATTTTATTTTAGTGGTTTTTATTATTATTTTATAATAATTTTATAATAATATAATAATATAATAAATAATATAATTTAATGTTATATTACATTATTATTTCAAAATATTATAATGTCTATATATATGTACTATAATATAATAATTATGATATTAATACTAATAATATATGAATATTTCTTGATATATTAATATGTTAATATTAATGATGTGTAATATATAGTAAATATAGTAAATAAATAAATAAATAAATAATGTAGATTAGAATGTAGTTCAGCCTTTAGGTGTGGCCCTCCATAATATTTTTTGGCTCTCGTGTGGCCCCTAGGAAAAAATAATTGCCCACCCCTGCTCTAAATCATCCATTTTATTCCATTTTAACTCTGTTTTAGGACTATGGAGACCGTTTCCCAAAACTGCAAATGAGATTATATAGAGGCCTAGAGATAGCAAAACATCTCTACTGACAAGGTCACTCAGGACATGTTTAAGGAAAACATAATCATTCAAGCAGCTCATCAAATAGGCTCCAATCCATAAAAGCTTTTTGCAGAATTTGGGATCTTGCTATTTTTGGATTATAGTTTCCCAAATCCCTCAGCAACCCTTGGAGGTCAGTCTAGATGTGAGATTAAGGATATTTCTACCTGAACAGATAACATTTCCAAGCTCTGATCCACAATAAATCTGTTAATGCTTAAAATTTTATATTGCTTTTGTATGTGTGGTAGTTCTACCATTGGATATAGTGAAGCAGCAGTGCATTTTGAATGTCAAGAAAAGTCAGTAAATTGTTAGTGACCTAATTGGTTAGTTGCTATTGCATTTTTACTGCCAGGTACGGATAGTGGTGCTTGTGTTATTTGTACAGTTTTAAAATACTGTGCACTTTGGCTTGAATGGAGTAGCAATATTCAATCCTTCAGGCAGCAAAATATGGTGGTTTTCCCCTGTTCCGCTGTAACTACACACTACACAGCTATTCCATTGGAAGAAAGAACGTTGCATATACTAGTTTTCTAACCAGCCATGGCTGCTCTGTTCATCATATGATAATTCCATCAAATGACAACTCAGTTAAATGTCCACATAGGTAAGCTATCAGAAGTACAGCTTTTTAATGAAAGCATTATTGTCAAGTAAATCAGCTTATTTCTCAACAATTCAGTATGTTGTGGGCCCTTTCTTTGTGATCAACCCATTTGGTTTAACTCCTGATCTGCAAGGAAAATACCTTCAGCTCCTAGTTCTGCAAAAAGCCACTACCAGCAATCTGGTGACCCACCTTCTAGGTTCCTCCGACTTTGCCAAGTGTGAATCACCATGCTCTGGCTCACAAATAATTTCCTTCATCTGCAGCTGTGCCCAAATATATTTGACAACAGTTGCCCTGTTATTGTAATGGGCTGCTTATGCTGAAATATTAATGGAAGCTTCTCAGACAGCAGATGCAGAAAGAGAGACTGACACACACAAGCAGACACACACATATTAATACATGGTTATAGTAATTTATATAATAATCAGGGTAGGGTATGGGCATTTGTACTAGCTCTTCATTGCATAAACAGTAGTCATAAATTTCATAGGCTATTTCACATTTCAGCAAGGCTAGTAATGGTAGTTTTCAAGCATTTTAATCCACGTCTATAGTGATCATAAAAAGCTGTTATTGGTGCAATTGCTACTGCTGTTCTGTTACTACTATGCTTTGCTGCAAAGTCTGTCAGATGATATTATGAACCAGAATTTTTGGATCATCATTTCTGGTGTCTAAGAATCAGTGAGATAATATTGGACTATGTGGCACATTTCAAATACTATCCTGTTTTGCAATTGCAGTATTGTTATCTTTAGCAATTTCATTCAGATTTTTGTAAGTTTTATTTTCTTTTGCATTGCTCCCTACCACCTCCTCCTCTTGTTGTCATCATTGCTATTGTCTTCCAACCCCCCCTCCCCCCCCCCCCGAAATAAAGAGACAGACACAAAAATATGGATTCAAATTTGGGCAACTTTTATTTATTGTTACCTATTTAGCTTATAACTCAACTAACTTTTAGGTATCAGTTCAACTTGGTGTGTCTAAGCTGAGGTAGCATCTTCTAAAGTCTACCCCTCAGCTATTCAGGTGTACTGCCCGGGTCCCCTGTAGATTTAAACCCGGGCAACCCGTAAGGGAAACATCAAGAGAAATCTCTCTCAACTTTTGAGAGCATACTCTCCCTGCTCCTGGGGCATTCACCATCACCTCACCCCTAAAATTAACCTCTGGGTGAGTGTTTGTAGAATGTCCCACACCCTTAAGGGGTGCCTTAAGTGTATACAAACCTTTGAATAACTAATCTATTTACGCTAGGCTAGTTTACAAGCCAACCATTCCATCTAGCCCCTAAGATAACAGTATAGGGTAGGCAAAAACCCTCTTAGAACATAAGAGGAAAAATTCCTACCCGACCCCAAATGGCAACCATTTGACGATCATTATTATACTGTCCATAGGCGGGAGTGGTGGGTGATGTCCTTTCGCAGAATGAGGGAGAAGGTGCTGGCACCACACTATGCCAGCCCCTCCTCCCTTCAAGAAAGTTCTGTGAAATTAACCAATCTCTTCTCCGAGGGGAGGAGACAAAATTGCTCCACCCCCCAAACTTGTTGGAGGGTGAAGTGTATTGTTACGATCATTGTTTTAGGTCTATCTCTGAAATAGTTTAGTTCTGTTGCTACTGCCCAGTTATAGACAAGCTCATTGGTTTGGAATATATTCTTAGTACCTTGAACACTTAGTTGTTTATTTACAACTTTAGGAGTGATAAATGATCTATGCAGTATTATCCCACTTTACAATCAATCAAACACTTCGGAGATCTAAGGTTGTAGTTCTGTGATTGGCCCAGGTCACCCCAAATGAGCCAGTCCTACCTTTGGGCAAGCAGATGGAGTTGCTTTTGTAAGCGGAGTGCTTCGGTTTATTTAGAAAACTTTGATGCAAGCCTTTTTCATCCTTTTGAGAAACCACATTTTCAACTGTAGTTGAACCTTCAACTCTAGTCTAACTTTCTTGAACCTGTCACCCCATAGATTGAGAACTGCTCGAGTTTTCTCAAACATGAAACCATTCAGATATGCTGGATTGCATTCCAGTTGTCACTCGATAGGATAGTGTAATGAGAAGTGTATTCCAACACGTTTGAAATTTATTCCAGCATGGCCCAATTAATCCCAGGTCAGACCAGAATAGCAACACATCAATTCAGCACTGGGAGCTGTTGCACTGCCTGTCTCTCTGTCCCACTGTCTCTGTCCACCAGTTCAGCCATGCTGGGTGGGGACCTGACTTTGGATATACACACAGCCATATAACCCAGAATATCAAGGCAGATCATCCACAATATAATTCTATAAAATTATTTATTTAAATAAGTAATTTTATTTTGTTTACATAAATAATGTTATTTATTATTTTATAAATCATATAATATAATATAATACTATATTATATAATATAATGTTACATTACATTATAATTTAATATAATACAATATATTATAATGTCAATATATTGTATTATAGTATAATAATTGTAATGTCTCTCTCGGCATTACTTCGCGAACGAAGATTCAGGAAGGACTCATCCCACTTTTTACAAGCGCGTTGATGACTAAAAAGGCCAATCTGAGATAGGCAAGTTCGGTTGCAGAAAGCGCAGCAGAAAGTCTCCTTGGGTGATGTTTTTCCAAGTTGCGGTTCTTTCTGCGTTGTCGTTTCTTCGAGACCCATTCGGCGTGTCTTCTCGAAAGAGGCCGCAGCATTGTGGATAGTGCTTCTCCATGCCTCCCGATGTGAGGCCAGGGTGGACCATTGTTGGTGATCAATCTGGCCAAGCCTGAGATGTTGTTTCAGGGAGTCCTTATATCTCTTTTGGGGCGCCTCTCTTGCGCTGACCCGTGGCGAGTTCACCGTAGAGTAGCATCTTTGGGAGCGGTGGTCCTCCATCCTAGAGACGTGCCCTGCCCAGCGCAGCTGTGTTCTCAATAGCATGGCCTCAATGCTGGTGATCCCTGCTTGCTCAAGGACAGCAACATTCGTCACATAGTCGGTCCAGTGTATATTTAGGGATTGTGCGAAGACAGCGCTGATGAAAGCGCTCGAGGAGTCGTAGGTGTTGGCGATAGGTGACCCATGTTTCAGACCCATAGAGGAGAATGGACAGTATGATAGCTCTGTACACACTGATTTTGGTGCTTTGTCTCAGGTGCTTGTTGCTCCAGACTCTTTTGTGAAGCCTTCCGAATGCACTATATGCCTTTGATAATCTGTGATCTATCTCTTTGTCAATCTTGGCGTCTGAAGAGATGATGCTTCCCAGGTAGGTGAACTGCTGAACGGACTTAAGCACAGATGTGCCTATGCTGACGTGAGGATGGTGGTGTTCTACCTGTGGTGCGGGCTGGTAGAGGACTTCTGTTTTCTTCAGGCTGACTTCCAGCCCAAACAGCTCTGCAGCTGTTGCAAAGCAGGATGTGAGGCGCTGCAGGGCTGCTTCTGAATGGGCGACAAGGGCAGCATCGTCAGCAAAAAGTAGCTCACGGACTAGATAGTTTAGAGTCTTAGTGCGAGCCCTCAGACGGCTTAAGTTGAACAAGCTACCATCAGTACGATAGCGTATATATATGCCGTCTTCTTCTTGTAGGTCTGCCATAGCCCTTTGGAGCATCATGCTGAAGAAGATTGTAAATAGGGTTGGTGCAAGAACACAACCTTGTTTCACTCCATTAGTTATGAGAAAGGGCTCTGAGAGAGCATCGCCATATCTGACTTGACCGTGCTGGCCCTCATGTAACAGGACAATCATTTTGAGGAACTTGGGGGGACATCCTAGACGTTCCAGGATCTGCCACAGACCTTTTCGGCTCACAGTGTCGAAGGCTTTGGTGAGGTCGACAAATGTTACATAGAGTCCTTTGTTCTGCTCTCTACATTTCTCTTGCAGTTGTCTAAGGGCAAAAACCATATCTGTGGTGCTCCCTATTTGCTCTGAAGCCGCATTGGCTTTCAGGGAGAAGTTCTTCTGCAATAGCCGGAACTAATCTGTTCAGGAGTATCCTTGCAAGGATTTTTCCAGCAATGGAGAGCAGTGTTATACCTCGATAGTTTGAGCAATCGGATTTTGTTCCCTTTTTCTTATACAGGGTGATGATAACTGCATCTCGGAGATCTGATCGCAGTTCACCTTTTTTTCCCAGCAACTCACAAGGAGCTCGTGGAATTTAGCATGCAGTACATGACCTCCCTGTTTCCAAGCTTCAGGTGGGATTCCATCGATAATTGTAATGTAATAATAATAATAATAGTATGATTATGGTATGGTGTGTGAGATATGCATTTGGTATTGGTGTTGTTGTATTGTAACACAGTATAATACTGCCAATGATAATGTGATATAATAATTATATCGTGATATTATAATTTGTATATTTGTATTACATGCAATATTGCTAACAATATTGCGATATGTTGTAGTGCAATGTGATGTGTAGTGCTAATGTTGTGCTATGACAGTAATGTTAATTGTTGTTTTTTCAGTTTGCTGTAAGCCACTCCGGCAATATTGTTATATGTACATTGTAAGCCACTCTGGCAGTATTGTTGTTTGCTGTAAGCCGCTCTGAGTCCGGGGTTGAGAAGGGTGGCATATAAAAATAGTAAATAAATAAATAAATATCTGTTTTGAACTGGGTTATCTGAGTCCACACTGCCATATAACCCAGTTCAAAGCAGAAAAGTAGGATTTTATTCAGCTGTGTGGAAGGGGCTCCCATCACTACTGCTAGACTGCCATGGAGCTCCAGGACAGCTCCTGGTCATCTGCCAGAGTGGCAGAAAGACAATATGGGCCTGATCCTTTCCCTTTTCCCTGCATCTCTGGACAAAGAAAAGGGGGGTGGCAACATTAGACTGTGTGAGGAAAGTAGACTGGTTCAGATTGTAGCCAGTTTAACCCTGAATCGCAGGGTTTGGTCAAAACATCAAGTATTTCCTAACTTTACCTAATGAAGGGGGAAACTGAGTTAACCAGTTACGCACCCAAAGTACCTGGATGTAATATGGACACCCATATTCGACTTCTGGATGAAATCATAGGTTGAGCCAGTGTAGACAAGTCCTTGGACTATGTCCAACTAGATGTTGTGGCCTTCCCTCTATCAAAACACAATTAAGATTGTATCATTCATGTAGCAGGGGTGGGCTTGTGCGTAGTGCTTTAAAGTGACAGTGAGTGCCAATCTGGAGATGCAAAATGATAGAAGTAAGAAAAAAAAGGAAAACTGGTCTGTCATAATTATAACTGGCTCTAAATCACTAAGATGGGTAGAAGCATTACAGAGTTTTGTATGCAACCCATCTGCTGTAGTAGGCTAGTTAGACCTCCTTCCTGCCCCCAGTTGCACCCATTGTCTATTACTGTAAAGCTTGTAAGAAGAGATAAGGAACACAAGCACTGCAGCTGATTTGGGGGCCTCTAAATCAGGTCCTTGGGCTTCCTGCCATCAGCTCTCTCAGGGGGGAGGGGGGCAAACCAGAGCCGGCCCTTTGGTAGATGCACCTGCTTGTAGAGTGAACCCCCAGAGGAACAGCAAGTGTTTTCTGCAATGATTTTACAGGAAATGCATCTCTGCAATAGAAACAATTGCTTCCCTCCTTTTTGTGATCCCCCCTTCTGTCTTTAAAACAGCCAGGGGGAGGGGAGCCAAATTCTCAACAGGGAGAGAAAGAAAGAAAGAAATATAGGGCACAATCCAAATATGTTTTTGGGAGGGGGGGGCAAGGGGAATTGTGTCAATTCTGTTTTTGCCTTTAATTCCACGCAGTACTTCGAGTGTGTGTGTTTTCTAAAAACGGATGTGAAATGGTATCTCTCCTCAGCTGCAAATCAACTGCTAATTAAAACTGCATTAACCCTAATGGATTGGAACGTGGATCTAATTTAGAAAACCTCTGTTTATACAAGGCAGGCCGGAATAACAAACTCGGCTGGGCTCTGCTGCTCCATCACTTTCTCACTTGGGCATCCGTGAGAATTCTTCCTAGGGGGAGATGGCAGCTGGGGAGGGGCAGGAAAGGGGGGGACTTTTCTGTCCCCATCAGCACTGGGAGCTGCTGGGCTTCAAAACACTGTTATTGTTGTATCCTGGGGACTGCGGGGGTGACTTGTTCTATCTCGCAAAGACGAAGAAGTAAAAAAAAATCCCGGCCTGAGCTGTGCTTGAGCTAATCAGTGTCACAGGTGCCGATAATAGTTCACCTAATTACTTCATTATTTTTTGCCACTCCACAGACTGGTTTGTATTTACTGTACAGTATATAGTTAAACTTATTACAGGCACTTATGAAGACGATTTCCAGCCATTCCCCGAATTCTCTCTTGGTTAAGGCAAGTATTGTCTTGTTTTCTTTTATTTCCCAGGTGGCTCTGTTAGAAGCATCGGTGTGGAATCTAATTAATGGCAGGCACTTTCCTCAAGCTGGAGTGATAAAGGTTGTTTTGGAAAGGCAGCTTGAAACACGGCCATTTGGGCCAGAGAGGGGGGTTTCTGTTGGACAGATAACCCCTCTCCAGGAACAAAAATTGACAATTTCAGGGCTTTCCCAGAGTGGTCCTCTTACTTGAAAAAGAACAAGCTGACCTGGGTTCTTCTTATTCAGGGAAATGATGTCCTACCACTGTTTGCTGTTCTAATGCAGTGTTTCCCAACCAGTGTGCCGGAGCACACTAGTGTGCCGTGAGCAATCATCAGGTGTGCCGTGGGAAATTGGAATGTCCAGGAAGGGGAGGAAGGAGAGAGTCTAGTGTGTTGAAGTATAAAAACCCTAAGAAACCTACCTCGATAAAGGCACAAAATTACAAACATCCCCCTCCCCACCCGTTGTCTATTCGTCTCTCCCTCTCCATGCATTGGGAAGGCCTGCCTCCCTTTCCCCAAGTAGAGATCTCCTCATGCCTCCTGGGGGTTCTGTGTGGTAAGTTTGGCCCAGTTCTATCATTGGTGGGGTTCAGAATGCTCTTTGATTGTAGGGGAACTATAAATCCCAGCAACTACAACTCCCAAATGGCAAGGTCTATTTGATTCTCTCCCCTTTATTATTTAACATCTATGTCCGACCACTTGCTCGGTTGGCACGCAGCTTCGGGCTGGAGTGTCACCAGTATGCGGATGACATCCAGCTCATTCTGGGGATGGAGGGCCAGCCGGACTCCGTACCCGATAATTTCCATCATTGTCTTGAGGCCGTCACTGGATGGCTGCGAACCAGTAGGTTGAAGGTGAATCCGGACAAGATGGAGATCCTGTGGCTGGGTCGTCCGGGTACGGGGGGGATCCGCCTTCCGACCCTGGACAGGGCGACACTTCGCCCGTCTTCATCGGTAAAGAGCCTGGGAGTCACGCTTGACTCCGAGCTGTCGATGGAGAAGCACATCTCCATCGTCAGCGGAGTGGCTTTTCACCATCTCCGACAGGCGAGGAGACTGGCTCCCTACCTGTCCCGTCACGACCTAGCCACAGTGGTCCAAGCCACGGTCATCTCAAGGCTAGACTACTGTAATGCCCTCTACATTGGCCTTCCTTTGGCAGTGATCCGGAAGCTCAAGCTGGTGCAGAATGCGGCAGCACGGCTGGTGGCAGGTTCTCCATCATGCTGCCACATCACGCCTGTGCTGCGCGAACTGCACTGGCTTCCGATAGAGCACCGGATCACCTTCAAGGTGTTGGTCTTGACCTTTAAGGCCTTGAATGGTCTGGAGCCAGTGTATCTAAGGGACCGCCTGTACCATTACAGTCCACCACGACCTCTGCGATCCGAGTCCCAAAACCTCCTGGTGGTGCCTAGTCGACGATCCATCTACCTAGGCTCAACGCGGAGGAGGGCATTCAGCGCCGCGGCACCGGTACTGTGGAATGCTCTTCCCCCCACAGTCCGAGCGCAGGCCGATCTGCTAACATTCCGCAGGGCCTGCAAAACCTTCCTCTTTGCCCAAGCGTTCGGTGCTTAGAGATATATGTGTGTTAGGCTGTGCCTAAACCATGCTGCGCACTGGTTGTGGCAATTTTAACCATGTTCTGTTTTTATTCTGTTTTTATGACTTACAAATGTAAGTCGCCCTGAGCCTGAGGGATAGGGCGACTAATAAGTCAAAGTAATAAATAAATAAAATAAATAAGGTCTATTTCCCCTGAACTCCATCTGCATTCATATTTGGGCATATTGAGTATTCATGCCAAGTTTGGTCCTGATCCAACATTGTTTCAGTCCACAGTGCTCTCTGGATATAGGTGAACTACAACTCCAAAACTCAAGGTCAATGCCCACCAAATTCTTATAGCATTTTCTCTTGGTTATGGGAGTTCTGTGTGGGATGTTTGTGTCTTTCTGCCATTCCTGCCAGGATATCTATGTTGTGTTCATCGAAACAGGCCCAGGTTTCACACTGAGTGTATAAATACATTTTAAAACATATTAACTATATGTATTACTGAGTTAGAGTGTTATTTTGTGTCATTTTGGTTGGTGGTGTGCCCCAGGATTTTGTAAATGTAAACAATGTGCCGTGGCTCAAAAAAGGTTGAAAAACACTGACTTAGGTAACTCACACACTCTTGATTCCAGATAACCCTGTGATAGGGTTGCCTTCGGGTCACCATTAGTCAGTAACGAACACAAGGGATCAGTTCCACAGTTAAACATGGAAATCCACTGGGATTCCATGGCAAAGGCTTGGACTAGATGTTCCATGTGACCTCTTCCAATTCTATGATTCTATGACTTAGGTAAGTCACACACTCTCGATCCCAGATAACCCTGTGATAGGGTTGCCTTCGGGTCACCATTAGTCAGTAATGAACACAAGGGATCAGTTTCACAGTTAAACATGGAAATCCACTGGGATTCCATGGCAGGGGGTTGGACTAGATGTCCCATGTGACCTCTTCCAATTCTATGATTCTATGACTTAGGTAAGTCACACACTTTCAATCCCAGATAACCCTGTGATAGGGTTACCTTCGGTTCACCATTAGTCAGTAATGAGCACATAACAACAGCAATAACCAATAGAGGACTGGAATAGGGTTCAGAATCTTTATCACATTCAGCCACTATTCCACAGTGGTTGCATTTTTTTCTGTGTCAGGAACAACTTGAAAAACTGCAAGTCGCTTCTGGTGAGAGAGAACTGGCTGTCTGTAAGGACGTTGCCCAGGGGATGCCCGGATATTTTTGATGTTTTACTATCTTTGTTGGGAGGCTTCTCTTATGTCTCTGCATGAGGAGCTGGAGCTGACAGAGGGAGCTAATCCACGCTCTCCCTGGATTCGAACCTTCAATCTGTCGGTCTTCAGTCCTTCCGGCACAAGGGTTTAACCCACTGTGCCACCGGGGGCTCCTAGTGGTTGCATGATCACTGATAGCACCTACACACTGGTATGAGCACCCTTGTTATTGCACATCTCTCCATTCATGCAACTTCATTGATTCACCAATCTGTGGTCTTATACTTGTACTTCTGCATACCCTTGTAATCTCATCCTCCCAAACTTCCGCTATTCTATAATTTCGGGTATGGTGATTACTTTTTTTAAAAAACTACATTCTGCTGCACATTTGAAAAAATACCAGCTTGGGAATAACGAGGAAGGAAGGCACCTCCGTTGCATGAGGTGGCGTACAGGAACATTACAGAATTGGCAACTATTGACAGGTTTTTCCCATCAATATCAGGAGACGGGTTATTTGCAGAGAGGAGGCAGGCAAGAATTTAATGCATATGGTATCATTCAGTACTGAAACTTACAATTAGTAGATTTTGAATCATAAACTAAAATAAGCAAAGGAAGATTAGAAAGAGAAATGGCACAAATACTGTATATTCACAAATTCCAATCCATTAGCAAATATAATGGTTTCTTGGCCACATTACATTTATTTTTATATGGCTTTGCAAAACTCTGCATAGGTTTCTGTCTTCAAGAAAGAAAATCGGCCAAGTGTTTTCACACCTTAGTACTAACAAATCGTCTGCTTGAAAGGCCTGCATTGTCCTAGGACCTCACCACATTAACTACTGGATGAGGCCCTTACACAATTCTTCAAAGGATTTTGACCAAAATCACAATTTGCCTCGAAAATTGTATTCTATTATTTTGTGTCCTATTTCTACAACTATGAAAATATGTAAAAAATTTTTTACAAGCAATACCTCTGAAAAAGAGAGTAAGGTAAAAGTGTCCCCTGACATTAAATCTAGTCATGTCTGACTCTAGGGGGTGGTGTTCATCTCCATTTCTAAGTCAAAGAGTGGCATTGTCCATAGATACCTCTAAGGTCATGTGGCCAGTATGACTGCATGGAGTGCCATTACTAGGCCTGCCCCAATTATCGGGAACATCCGATTATCAGAAGTTTTTTTCCTGACTTCCGATATTTTAAGCGCTTTTGAGAGAAGCATCCCAACCAGGAAGTAGATTTGCTAATCCGAGAGCTCCATCGCGATTTTCTGGATGTCTTGGATGTTGTCTCGGATGTCATTTCCATCCTTTCTTGCTTCCTCTCCTCATTGGCTGATGGCAATCCAGATTGGACGCAGATCTGCTGGGGAGGGATGTTATCCCTGGAAGTAACCTAAGCACTAAAAGCGACTGTTTACTAGAAAGCCACTGACAAACAGCTGGGAAAAAACACCAAAAAGAATGACTAGGGGCTCTAGCTAAATGATCTAATGTAATATAAATCCAGACATCATATTTCCACAATGAATCATCTATATTGAAGAGAAATGTATATACTCAATAGTGTGATGCTCAAAATGTAAAATGTTCAAAGCATTGATAATAATACAGTGGACAACACCTTATAGCAGTGTTTCTCAACCAGTGTGCCGGGGCACACTAGTGTGCCGTGAGTGATCATCAGGTGTGCCTTGGGAAATTGGAACTTCCGGGGAGTCTAGTGTGTTGAAGTATAAAACCCTAAGAAACATACCTCGATAAAGGCACAAAATTACACACACACCCTCCCCACCCGTTGTCTACTTGGTCTCTCCCTCTCCATGCATTGGGAAGGCCCGCCTCCCTTTCCCCAAGTAGAGACCTCCTCTTGCCCCCTGCGGGTTCTGTGTGGGAAGTTTGGCCCAGTTCTATCATTGGTGGGGTTCAGAATGCTCTTTGATTGTAGGGGAACTATAAATCCCAGCAACTACAACTTCCAAATGTCAAGGTCTATTTCCCCTGAACTCCATCTGTGTTCATATTTGGGCATATTGAGTATTAATGGCAAGTTTGGTCCTGATCCAACATTGTTTGAGTCCACAGTGCTCTCTGGATATAGGTGAACTACAACTCCAAAACTCAAGGTCAATGCCCACCAAACTCTTCTAGCATTTTCTCTTGGTTATGGGAGTTCTGTGTGGGAAGTTTGTGTCTTTCTGCCATTCCTGCCAGGATATCTATGTTGAGTTCATCGAAACAGGCCCAGGTTTCACACTGAGTGTATAAATACATTTTAAAAACATATTAACTATATGTATTACTGTGTTAGAGTGTCATTTTGGTTGGTGGTGTGCCCCAGGATTTTGTAAATGTAAAAAGTGTGCCGCGGCTCAAAAAAGGTTGAAAAACACTGCCTTATAGAATCCAATGCACGTTGCTGCCCTGGTGAAGTTCTGACTGTAGGAACGATCACGCATTCCCGTAGGCCTTGGGGATACATCCGAATATCGGAATACATCCGATTCAATTCCGATAACATCACTGTAAAAATCGGTAGTGATTCACATCCGAAAGCAAAGCAAAATCAGCACCCGAAATGACTTCCGATAAGCATTTTTGCGTTCGAAAACAGGCCTATCCATTACCTTTTCACCAAGGCAGTACCTATTAATCTACCGGCATGTTTTTGAACTGCTAGGTTGGCAGAAGCTGGGCCTAACAGCGGGAGCTCATCCTGCTCCCCGGATTTGAATCGCCAACCTTTTGGCCAGCAAGTTCAGCAGCTCAGCAGTTTAACCCACTGCACTACCAGTGATATCCAGGAAATATCATGCTAAAAAATATGTCCATTATCTCTAAAAATGCTGCTAGTTTTTCTTCTTGCTTCCTTTTCCTTTTTTACTCACTGTAAGACTAGTAAGGCTATTGTTGTCAGCCAATATATTGGTTTATGATGTTTGATTATAATGTTTTATTGTTTTTAGATGTTGACTGTATTTTGTGCTTGTTTTTAATCTGAATTTGCTGGACATGTCTCTTGTAAGCCACCCCGAGTCCCTTTAGGGAGATGGAGGCATGGTATAAAAATAAAGTAGGAGTAGTAGTAGTAGTAGTAGTTATTATTTCAGTGCAAGAGAGGCGCCCCCAAAAAGAGATATAAGGACTCCCTGAAACAACATCTCAGGCTCGGCCAGATTGATCACCAACAATGGTCCACCCTGGCCTCACATCGGGAGGCATGGAGACGCACTATCCATAATGCTGTGGCCTTTTTCGACAAGACACGCCGAATGGGTCTCGAAGAGAAACGACAACACAGAAAGAACTGCAACTTGGAAACAACATCGCCCAAGGAGACTTTCTGCTGTGCTTTGTGCAACCAAACTTGCCTTTCTCAGATTGGCCTTTTTAGTCATCAACGCGCTTGTAAAAAGTGTGGGATGAGTCCTTCCTAAGAATCTTCATTCGCAAAGTAATGCCGAGAGAGATTTCTAAGGAAACAGCCTCAAACAGCTGCATGAATTCCTCACTTTCCCTTCTCACACCTAAACCCCAAAACGTGCATTTTGTGCCACAAAAGCACTGTAACTGAAGTAAAGGCAAACAGAAGATTAAAAGGAATGGCATGAGGTTTTCATGTAAGAAAGAACCAGAAGTATTTCAGTTGCTAGTTGTTCTTAAAGTTCTGTTCCACAAGGAAATATATATTCTAAAACCTATGTGGATGTTTCCCACACTGGCTATTTTTAGTAGTTTTTGAAGAATAGGTGTCAATCTCCCACCCCAACTCAGGTTTGAGGAAGGAGGTAACACCTAGTTGGGGTCTCTAAGCCGCTCAGCAGCTTCCTGTGTCTTAATCTTCTCTCTTTGGGAGATGAACTTTTAATTTGTTTGCATTGACCCATAACTTCACTGGTAGAATCAGAGGTTCCTCATAATTTACCTTAACCATATGAGCAGCATACACCTTTCTTTTTTAAAAAAAATGTGTAGTCCAAGGCCTTGTGTTCTGAGTTAGAGAAAACACAAATGTTGTGGTTGTTGAAACAAGTTTATCCCAGTAGGAGTGTGCTAATGCTCACTACATTCCAATGAATCTTACACTTTTCTTCTAAAAGTCCTTTCCTGTTATTATTTAGTAGCCCTCCTTTCCTTCTACCCTAATCTCTGAATGTATGCAAAGAACCCCTCCCTCTCATAGCAAACCATGATTTAGTGCTTGTTTCAATAACACGACTTCTTTCTTCTGTGGATGGGCACCATAAATCAAGCCGTAATTTATCAGCAATAGAGTACTAATTTCCTGGTTGCAAGTGGGTGCATTGCATAATATCCTTTTGCCATTCTGACCTGGGGCTATCAGTCTCTTTGCTTTGCCAGATGGATACTCTTCTGTACAAGTGATAAGATGCTGTAAAGTTTTGCCTGGTTCATTAGAGTCTTTTATTTCCTTCCTAAACACCCACACACACACATGAACAATAATTTACTTTCTGTCCTACTTCCTTCTCCCCATCCATCATGACCACCCCCTTTTTCCAATATGCTCGTTATGTTGATAGTGATACTTATATTTGAAATGAAGAATATGGGTCGTATGACCATTATGATCTCACAGCTGATCCTTGATAAGAAGATAAGAAAATCTCAGTTGGTGATTCATCTCCATCTGGGCTACGGGTGAAGAATATGTGGTCATTCAGAAATTGACAATCTCCTCATCCCTTAGCATTGGCTATGCTAGCCACTACTTATAAGAGCTGTCATCTAAGTATTTGCTTATTATTTATTTATTTACTCTATCTCAACCCTGAAGGGGGCTCAGCGTGTCTTCCAGACTTGGCCATAGATTCTCCAGTCCTTATCTAGTCCAGTGATTTTCAACCAGTGTGTCGCGGAACACTAGTGTGCCGTGAGAGAGAGAGAGACATAGAGACAGAGACAGAGAGAGCCTAGCAGGAAACTTAAGGCAGTGGAAGTGAGGCTTTCCTGGCCGAAGCTGCAATGCCAGCCAGCCTGGCTGCAGTCAGGGAGAGCCCTCGGCATCCAGAACTTTCCTCCCTCCCTCCTCTCTCTCTCCTTCCCTTCCTTTCCTCCCTCTGCGCGCCAAGGGCTACCTGGCCAGGCTGCGGCTCCTCCTGCTTCCTGGCTCCTGGGTGCTCTTCTGCCCTCCTCACCTCTGGCAGCAAAGAGGAGGAGTGGGAGGAGGAGTCCGCGGGAGCTGCCCCTGTCCGACCCCACTCGCCGAGGCTTGAGGCGAGGCTTTCTGCCCTCTAGCCCCTCCGTGCCGGGGAAATGGAACAACCCCTCATCTCCTGGCCTCTCCTGGCTGGGCTCTGGGTTCGCTGCAGAGCAGAGCAGAGGGCGGGATTTGCAGCTCCACAGCCCAGCTTGGTTCCTTCCCAATCTGGCCCCAAGGCGACAGCAGGGAAGCCGAAGGAACTCCGGGGGTGGGGGGTGAACCCCTTTGGGAAGGAGAGCTGGGGATGGTGATGGCTGCAAGCCTCCGCCGCAGTTTGTTCCGAGGCTCGGAGCCCCCCCCCCCCCTCCATGTGCTCAATCCCTATTCGTCCTGCTCAGCTGAGCCCCCGTGCTCTTCGGCCACTCAGCGCAGCCCTCCCCCGCAGTACGGTGATGGGCCTCCTGTGCGTGGGCCTCCTGGGGGGGAGGGGGTGGCAGAAGCAGCAGCGTCACGAGGGGGGAGGGTGACAGTTAGTAAAATGAGTTAGAGTGTCATTTTGGTTGGTGGTGTGCCCCAGGATTTTGTAAATGTAAAAAATGTGCCGCAGCTCAAAAAAGGTTGAAAATCACTGATCTAGTCCACCATCTTATTCCTAAACAAGGCAATGAGGGTTTCTTAGCTCATCAAAGGTGTGAAGGTCTCCTCATTGCCTTGTATTGAGACACACTGGCTGGAATCCTCTATGATAGTATTAAATCCATAACCAATGATCCTTCCAGATAAACCCTATATCCCAGGATTTGATCCCAGTTTTTCAGTTTATCCAGATTATTTGGCAATATGGATTCATATAATCCAGTTTAAAGCAGAAAATTGGAATCAGATCCTAGGATAAAGGACCTGTCTAGAAGGACCCCTATAAAGGACTCATTAATTCTACATAGATGGCCTAAATACCCCAAAGGCACCAGATTCATTCTGATTGTTGGAAGCAAAGCAGGATCAGCAGTGGTTAGTGCTTATATGGGAGATTGCAAACAAATACTAGGTGCTGTAGACTAGATTTCAGAGGAAGAAATAGGCAAAGCCACCTCTGAGAATTCTTTGCCTAACAAAACCCTATGAAATTCATGGGGCCACTATAAGTCAACTGACAACTCAAAGACACACACTCACGGAAGTCATTGTTGCAATCCAGTGCCTCTTGTATTTGGGTCTCAGCCATGTGCTGTCTCTCACAAACATAAGATTTCTTGATCCTTCTGTTGTTATAGCCAAAAGTAGAGCAGAACTGCTTCACAGAATGATGGTCATGATATGTCCCCTTCGATGGCTGACTGCTTCCACCCACCACACTAGGGCCCTTCCACACAGCCATATAACCCAGAATATCAAGACAGAAAATCCCGCAATATTTGCTTTGGATTGGATTATCTGAGTCCACAGTGCCATATATTCTAGTTCAAAGCAGAAAATGTGGGATTTTCTTCAGCTGTGTGGAAGGGGCCTAGAAATGTTTCTTGGTAGATGATTCCCATTATACCTTAACTTGAAACAGCTATGGTTTAAATCATTTTTCAGTGTGAATGTAGAACCTGTCTGAACTTGGTTTTTCTTATGTATTTTGTTCCACATCAGCAACATTCATACGTTGCCCAAATAGCATGAAAAGGGAGGTAAGGTGCATTGAAGTCTCACTTGTGAAAACTTCCCAGCTTTGAACTAATGAAAAGCATCTAAAGCCACTGTGAATTCATTCAATGAAAGCAAGGAAGCAATTAGCAAAACTGGGTAGCAAGTGTGTTTGAAAACCAAATGTAAATGTAA
Source organism: Anolis apletophallus (assembly GCA_030556195.1). Classification (NCBI taxonomy): domain Eukaryota; kingdom Metazoa; phylum Chordata; class Lepidosauria; order Squamata; family Anolidae; genus Anolis; species Anolis apletophallus. The sequence continues at coordinate 87,325,589 of JARBWK010000010.1, forward strand.
GAAGTTTAACACACACACACATACAGAGAAAAAGAGAGAAAGGGAAAGAGAGGGAGAGAGAGAGAGAAGGCGGATTTGTGGCTCCTCAGTAATACTTGCTTAGCCCTTACATAGCGCTTTGCATTTTCAAAGGATTGAACAAAAATTAGCTAACTAATTAGGCCAAAGATGATAAGCTTCCTTTTCAAAATGTACCATGCTGTTCAAAACACACTGCATTGATGCTCAGTGCTTTTTAGAAAAACGGAACTGTGTCTCTTTGTTCTAAAATTTCACAAGGTAAGAGGGATACTTCTGTCTATAGAAGATTTGGAGGTTTCCTTACCAATTTTGACTGGGAAGGGTGTTCTTATCTGAAATTGTATATTCCAACGGTCCAAAAGGCCTGTCACCTTCTAGAAATACGTTTAAAAAGTGGAAAGGCACCACACTCTTATCCCAAATAATGTTTCTAGCCTTGAACCTAAATGTGCTTGTTAATCTGAAATAGAACAGATTCACTGACTCAATGGAAATTAAGTAAATTATATACCCTATTGATTTCTCTAGTTGGGACTATGCCGTCACACCAGGTCTGTTTAAAATTAAAACTGGCAGATGTGTTGTCCTTTCTATCTGGTGGACTGCAGAGCACTTGCTGAAAAGGCTAGGTGGTCTGGCAACCCAAAAAACACTCCAAAATGAAGTTGAAAATCAAACAGTTTATTCAATAACAAAGTCTTTGCAGGACTTGGCACAGCTTCTTAATGGTTGCAAAAAAACAGAGTGGAAATGCCTTGGGTTGTTGCTCAAAAGATTCCTACTGCTTCTTTTTGGATGGCAGGAAACCCGATATTTCCCACCCTGGTCCTAGGTGTTTGGTAGAAGGAACCACTCCTTCCCCCCTCTAAACCTAAGCTCAGTCCAAAAGGTGACCTAAAGCTGGGCTGGTAACCAGATGTCTATCCTATACAGCATGCAAAGCCAGTCTCTGCAAGGTACCATAAACTCATCTGGTTCCAGCAGTCCCCCAGCTAATGGTCAAGCAAATAGCAATCAGCAGGTCAGCATGCAGGTCAGCATCCAGGTAAGCACCCAGGTAAGCACCCAGTAAGCACCCAGTACTTACGGTGACCCTTTCGGAGCCAATCCTGGCTGGCCAAAAAAACACATCTGGCTTCCTTCCCTCTCTGAAAGGAACTAAAAACACTTTCTAAAATGGAGGCCAATCCCAGGAAGAAAAAGGGGCGGACACCAACTAAAAGATACATTTGCAGAGCTTTAGGTGGCAAATTCTGCACCAGGCTGCAACCTTGCTAATAATTAACAGGCAAGGTGCCAGTGTGTCTGGAACAGTCCCAGTAAAAAATGCAAAAGGAAAAAATGCTGCCTTTTAAAACAAAACTATGGGGCTATGCATATGAAACGTCTGGAGGACAGTACAGGGACTAACAATTGGATTTAGGTCTCTAGATATCATATTTTAACATATAAGCTGTAGCAGGAATGAATATATATTGAAAGAGACTTACTGTTGCACTTCAGACAAGGAGCACCCCACCTAGTCACACACACCACAGACAGTCTCTGAATAAATAGGCTTTTCTTGAATCAAAAATAGTGGCCAACAAAAAGGGTTAAAAGAAGATCAATAGTAGCATATATCCAAGGTAAAACACACAGTTCAAATAATTTCAAGATCCAAATGCAAAGATATAATCCCAAAATCTAAAGGCAAAGGTAAAATGCTTGATGAAAATCCCATTAATAATACAAGGCAGCTATAGGAGCAAAACGTTCACACAAGGGCCAAGGCAAAATCAGGAGCTTGGAGACAAGACAAGATCTGGCATGGTATTCTAAACGAAGCCTGGAAACAGAAGACAATTTCTCTAGCCATCTAATATAAAGACAATTCAGTTTCGATTTGCAAACCGACTGCTACGTCACAGGCTGGCAGCCTGCCTAGATTGCTGAATGCTATCTCGGCGGTTAAATGTAAGCTCGTTAAAATTCTCAGGTGTCCCGTTATCAAGACCTTCAGAGTCCAGAACACAAGAATTCTCATCTAATGAGGCCCTGGGAAGGGAACTGTTCCCAGGAAAGCAAGCCTCATCTGAAAGGTCACTTTGCACCTCAGAGTTCTCACTAAGTATCCCATCATCAGCACTGGCAGGAACAATTCCATCATCAGCATTTTCAGAAACATTCCCATCATACCTAGCATGCACATGAGCACCAGGCTGAAACACCATACTTACACCTTGACAAAATGATGTTATCTTTCTGAATTGGACAGGATTTTTTCGCCATATAATTATAGAATTTTGATTCCAGTATAATTGTTTAGTGTGAAAACGTCTGAGGATGATTGAAAGAAGTCTTCCTCTCTACATCAATGGTTCCCAACTTGTGGTCCCCAAGAACTAAAATATGGTGTGTAGCCTCACAGTTGCTATACTGTGTCAACAGAAGAGACTGGTCTCACAAAACCCTCTTATAGTGCCAAGGTAAAAGGGATCTCAGAAGGGAAGAGGCTGACTACCCACGAAAGGTATGGGAACAAGCCTCCTGACTGCTGCTTCTCCTCCTCTTCCCTCCCCATGAGTGTAGCAATTCCATGTGGTGCCTGGAAGCAGGGGCGTCTTCGTTTTTAGCGGTTGTTTAGGGTGTTGATTCAGAAAATTGCACTGAATAGACCACATCAGCTCTGGATTATTGAATATGGTTTTCTGTGGGCAAGCAGATGGCAACTACTGAATGGCATGTGTTCTGTATCAGAAACTAGAGCTGATGTGGTCTATCCAATGCAATTTTTGGAATCACCAGCCCAAATAACCAAACTGAAACAAAAGTTGACCAAAAACCGATTCGTAACCCTTGTGGTACTAATGTTGGAGAGTGGTCCCTGGTCAAAAAAAGGTTGTGAACCACTGTCCTACCTAGTCTCATGATGGCTGGGAAATATGGGAATTGTAGTCAAACAGTTATGTGAGGTACCAGGTTGGAGAAAGTCATTGTAACCTCACTCATCTCAAATGAAATCTCTTGTGAAAACCTTGGGCATCTTCTGCACAATTCTGACAACTCTGGAAAAATCATGAAAACCATGATACAGCAATCCATGGAAAGGGACAATTGGTGATACAATGCATGCTTTGCATGTGAAAAGTCCTGAGTTATCTTGATTTAAAAGGTCCATACAGGAGCTGATGGGAAATACTCATCAGTATAGAAATATTTGAGAGATACTGACCATCAGAACAGGCATTAAATTGACAAATAGTGGTATGATATAAGGAAAGATTGGAATTAATTTTCTATAAAGTTAATGCTTTTTCTCACAATTATGTAGTTTTTAATGATAATGCTTCAATAATTTTAGCATTAACTCATATTAACAGGTTGAGATAATTATTAAAGGTTCATAAAATCAAGGAATGAGGCCAGACAAGCACTCTAGATTAATCCCATTGCTATGCAGGAAAACACAACCCAAGCACACCTGAAATTTTTCTTTTACATGATAATAATTTCACTGTGGTTTGTGTTGTGTGTGTGTGTGTGCAAGTATCTTGCTGTTAACGTGACTAAAATTTCATTTCAACAACAACAACAGAGTATGTTTTCTGACTTCTTCTAAAACTCACCCTGATGTTACAGGGTGGAATATGCATTGTGTTTGCTAGATAGCCTCTGGATATCCAACCCACTTGAGTGTGCCTTCAGGGAAAGGAGGGGTTAATTAAATTATCTTATATTTAGTATTACTCCTCTTCCAGGCTTGTCAGGTAGTAGAAAACAAGCCTAGGCTTGACTCTGAGCATCAGCTCTCAGCTAGTGTTATCCAATGGGTAGCACTAATTTATTATTAATTGAGTTGACATCCTTGTTGAGATCAGTTACAAATGCAGTGCCAATGTTATTTCAACACCAGGTTGGTTGGTGCAATAAAAATACAAAGGAAGCAGTTCATTCATTTCAAACTCACAGAGCTGCAATTTATTAGGAATGGTGTTTATGGTGGACCGTGCCATGAGATGTATTGAGAAAGGTTATGCTCCTAATGCAAAACCATGCAGTTCAGACCTTTTCCAGTCAATTCAAAGTCAAGTATTCAATCTGGAATGAACTTCTGCTCTTTTCTTCCTCCTCCTTCTTGTTCTTCTTGTTTTATGCTGTTGACTACGTACCAATTCCTGCTTCAAGATGACTGAATATCCTTACTAGTATAATCCACCTTTTAAAAAGTTATATCACGGAGAAGAGCTTTCAATCATAGCCCCAACCCTCTGGAATGCGTTGCCCTCCGAAGTCCGTGCCCTTCAAAGCCTGTTAGCTTTTCGGAAGGCTTGCAAGACCCTACTGTTTCAGCAGGCCTTTGGGTCTTAAAAACTGTTTGACCTCTCCTGATGTGTTGTGTAGTTCATTGCTACTGTTTTAATTTTACGACACAGTTTTTATATGATATTATAATTGTTGTTTTTATTATATGTAAGTCGCCCCGAGCCATTGGGAGTGGCGACGAATAAATAAATAAATAAATAAATAAATAAATAAATAAATAAAATAAAAAGATAAATTAATGGGTCCTAGAACAAATCAAGCACAAACTCTCACTAATAATAATAATTATTATTATTATTATAAGCAGTTTTATTTATAGACTGCCCTGTCTCTCCAAAAGGACTCAGGGTGGTTTCCAATAAATATAGCAAACATGCAATGCCAAAAGAAAACCATACATACAATTTTTGTCAGGACAAGACGCATGAGACAATATAGAACAACATAACTATAACTTAATAATCAAAATAGCAATAAAATAAAGCAAAATAATGTGAATAATGACAACAATATCATTTGAATGGTACAGACATTGCATTTGAGATGTAGAGCAGGACAATTGTTGACTTTGAAAAGAGCATAACTTTGGCATCAGGAGCTAATCATTATTATGATATCCACCACAGACTGTATCCACTAAATTCAAGCAGAGTTCTGGTTAGGACTGTTACCTGGAAGATACAACTGCTTTTTATTTTTAAAAACCCCAAAACTGTATTTTAAGTATTGAGCAAATACTGTATTAGCTACATCAATTACTCTTAAGTATGGCATGTGTATCACCCATGGGACGGCAAAGTAGTCCAGAGCGTATCTCCCCTGCCCATTCCAAGATATATGAAAACAACAACAAAACCATGGAAATCATGTAGTTCAGTACTTGAAGTTCATGCCAGATGGTGTGCATATATTTCCAATAGCCTCCACATGGTGAGCATGATATAGGAATTAATTTTGAGAAGATGAGGTTATTACCTGGGCAGGTAGCCATGGGCAGATGTTAATTTCAGGGAAGGAGAGCCAATAGACAGTATAAGGGCTTTTTACAGAAATATATAAATGAAGAAGCAAATTTAACTTGTTTAACTTATACATAAAGTAGGATTAGACTTGGAGGAAGAAGATGTGAACATTTAAGATATGCAGATTGTGCAAGTCACACGCTCTGAGCCTCAAAGGAAGGCAATGGCAAATCTTTTCTGAACCATTCTTGCCAAGAAAACCCTGAGATAGCTTTGCCATGGTATGCCCATAGATCGGAAATGATTTGAAGGAACTAGAAAAGATGCTGAAGTGCACGATCACTTAATATTACTGGATACTAAAGTTAGGATTGCCCAAGCCACCAGGAATGTGGCGCAGCTGGCTAAGTGTCAGCTGCATAAGATCTCTCTGACCAGTAGGTCATGAGTTTGAGGCCTGCCCGGGTCAAGGTGGGTGCTCGACCTTTAAGTGTAGCATGCTGCCGACCTTTGTAGCCCGAAAGACAGTTGCATCTGTCAAGTAGGAGATAAAGGTACCACATTAAGTGGGGAGGCAAATTTTGACTGAATTATGAGGCCATTAAAAAAGAACTCCAGGAACGCTGAGGAATGTGGAAGGGAAAACAAGGGACGCTGAGAGATGAGGAGTGCGTCAGCTCCCCCTGGTGGGCAGAGTTTGCCTCTGTTTGTTTATATGTGCATTTTTGAAATAGCAGGAATTGGCTGCTAAAGGATGTGTATCTGTAATCCGCTCTGAGTCCCTTTCGGGGTGAGAAGAGCGGAATATAAATAAAGCAAATAAAATAAGTAAATAAATGCCATCATATTTCCCATTTCTGTCCATGGTTGTTAAAGATGGACAGTAAAGAAAGATGACAGAAAGAAAACTCACTTAAAATGTCATGCTGGAGAAGAACTTTATGGATACCGTGGAAATAATTGAGAAAAAAATGGATCCTAGGCCAAATCAAACCTGAAGGCAATATGATTAAGCTGAAGCTGTTATGCTTTGGACATTGTTAGAGCATAGGGTAGTAACTTGTTAGAGCAGAGGGTAATGCTTGGTAAGGTGGAAGGCAGCTGGAAAAGAGGAAGACCACATTCCAGAGGGATAGACTCACTCAATCAAGGAAGCCACAGGCTCAAGGTTCCAAGTCCTGAGCAGGGCTGATGATGAGAGGATGACTTGAAGGTTTCCAATGTACAGCGTCACTATACATTGAAGTTATCTAGATTGCAGTTAACAACAAGAAGGGACAAAGTAAAATTCTATAGATTATGTATCTTTTTGATAAATGCTTTGAAAATGCTTTATAAATTATGGCTGAAAATTTGCTATGGCTTCAGATCAAAGGCTTATCCAGAGAACAGAAATGACGTGCCGTGTTATTTTATTTATTTATTTGTTATTCACACTTATCAGTCGCCACTCCCAGTGTGGCTCGGGGTGACTTACAAAAGTGAAATCACAGGATAAAAACACAATAAAACATAATAAAACAGATATTAGCTAGATAAAAACAACTCAGCAAGAGCTGCACACATAGAACGGGTGGGCAAAATGTCCGAAGGATTTATTTATTTATTTATTTATTAAATTCGACTTGCTATACCGCTCTCTCTGGAGCCCAGAGCGGTTTACAGAAAGTGAAGCAGACATAGAAGGTACATTAAAATACAGTTAAAAATACATTAAAACACATTAAAACACATTAAAACAATTTAAAGCCCCCCAATAAACATGTGGCAGGCCAAAATTAAATAGTGGCATGTCAGGCGGAACGGGCCAAATGCCATTCTAAAAAGCCAAGTTTTTATCACTCTACGGAAAAGGCAGGAGGTCCCGAATTGCCCAGATCTCCTCAGGGAGGCCGTTCCACAAAATTGGAGCGGCTGCAGAGAATGCTCTCCGCCGTGTGGTGGCCAGTCTGCAGACTCCGATGCTGGGCACCTCCAACAAGTTGAGCCCCTCGGAACGCAGTGATCTCCCAGGCACATAAGGGGTAAGTCGCTCCCTCAGGTACACTGGCCCCAAACCGTACAAGGCCTTAAAAGTTAGAACTAACACCTTGAAGATGACCCGGAATTCAATTGGGAGCCAGTGCAGCTCGCGCAAGAGTGGAGTCATGTGGTCAGATCTTAAGGCTCCTGAGAGCAGGCGGGCTGCAGCGTTCTACACCAGCTTAAGTTTCCGGATCACCGACAAGGGTAGACCAATGTAGAGCGCATTACAGTAATCGAGCCTCAAGATGACCGTGGCTTGGATCACCGTGGCTAGGTTGCAGCGGGAGAGGTAAGGAGCCAGACGTTTTGCCAGACGCAGATGAAAGAAAGCTGTCCTGCAGGCGCAGCCAATCTGCTCCTCCATGGACAGTTGGGCGTCCAGCCGGACCCCCAAGCTTTTGACAGATGGTTGTGGGCGAAGAGCCGCACCATCAAATGCCGGCAGCTGGGTCTCTACCCCCTCCGGGCAGCCCAACAGTCTTAAACCCCAAAAGCCTGCTGGAACAGAAGAGTTTTGCATGCCTTCCGGAATGCCAATAGATCTGTAAGGGCATGAACATCGGAAGGCAACGCATTCCACAAAGTGGGGACAATTATCGAGAAGGCCCTCTGTGACAATCTCGGTCACCTAAATTGACTAATTTGACACTCCCGGTAGTCTGCCACCAACCTAATGAGTCATTAGGATTTACTTTATAATTAAACAAAAATTAAATGAAGTGTCTATAGCGTTTGGCCTTACAACAACCCACCCACCAAGAATGTAAACTGAGGAGACCGAAAGATGACTGAGGCTTCTTTTAAAGTTAATAATAAAAGTATTTATTAACTACAACAAGGCTTTCAAATAGGCACAGATCGTATTGGTTCTACTCAGAGGCAACTAGCGTACGGTTACAACAATGATAGACTTAGAACAGCGTGATGGTTACAAGATTTACTATATGTGCTAGAGCTTAGAGGTTACTGACTATAAAAGGCTATTACTACTTCTTCTAGATGGTACGTTCAGTTCCACAGACAGTACTGAGACTTGTCTCCCAACTCCCAACTAATAGTTCCACTAGCTGGTTGTTGTTCTAAACTTCTGGAACATCTAATCCCATAGATCGTTCCCTGAGTCTGGCTACTACTGGGTTACTCGTAACCCCCACAGTCTAAGAGTCCACTACCTGTCACTCTATCTCCAGAGATGACCCGGTATCCCAACTGCCTATCACAAGAACAGTTCTAAATGGCACTCTTCCACAAGCGTTCCCACTAGAATGACTACTGGCCCTAAGGGTGGTCAGAACTGAGTCGTGACTCCCACTAGTCCAGCCTATTCCTACGTGGTGAATTGCTTGACAGACTGTCAGTCTCTATTGCCAAGGCTCTGGTGATACTCCCCCAGAAACCTTGCTCAAGACTGCCTCAGGCTTAAATGCTGAATCTACAGCCTGACTCTAAACAGCAGAGGCTGGAGATGTGCGTCTGCACAGCCTCGCTCCAAACTCCAAAACTCCAGACTGAAACTTTCTCTGACAGGACTTCTACTCTGTCAGCTCCAACTCCTCCCCCTCTCATTCTAGCCAATCACAGCCTCTACACTGTAACTAGGCACAAGCCTGCAAGGCCACGCCCCTTGCTCTGGCTTCCCTTCCCTTAATGGTTGCTGGCTGCAGCCACCTCTCCAAGATGGATGCCAGCACAACCCAAGCAGGATTTCTAACCCTATTCTAAGCAGGCCTCGGCCCTGCTTAGGGCAGGTGAGTCCTTACACCCTCCTTCTTGTAGTAGTGAGGTGGTACATTTTGAAACTAGGGACCTCCAAAAGTTGACCCGACTCTGAATGTAGTGGTCTAGTGGGACAGTATGAGATGAGGCGGTCCCTAAGGTACACTGGCCCCAGACCATTCAAGGCCTTGAAGGTCAATACCAGCACCTTGAAAGTTATGAATTATGCTTGTTTGTTTGTTTATTTATTTACATTATTTCTACCCCGCCCATATCAGCCCAAAGACGACTCAGAGCGGCGAACAGTCGGCACAATTCGATGCCATATATAAATAAATACATCAATAAAAATCAAAAACATCACATTACAATATATCTAAAAGCATCAAAACAGTAAATAATACACATTTTAAAACTATATTGTTATGTTTAGTCCTTATCCGTTCTGTCGTCTTAGTCATTCCTAGGTCATTTTCCAATTCAAGTTTGTCTGTTTATGCTGATGCTCCAAAAGCTTGCTCCAAGAAGTTTACAACTTCGCTTTCATTCCACATATCCTTTTCCTTGGCCTTTCAGCTCCAAATCTGAATGGCATGATTAGGATGCCCAAAAATTCCCAGCCTAACTTTTTCTGGTCTTATATTGCCTTTGGGCTGTAATTTGTGAGGAAAGTCTTTCTATGAGTTGAAATATGTCTGTTGATTGCTTACATCAATGAGCAATAGTCTATCTTGGAGGAAGAGACAACGTGTTACTGCGGTCAAACTATTTCAACCCAGGGAGGCCTGCAGATGGTAATCAGCCTCAGCTGGTGGAAGATACTCCATGTCACTGGAATTACCCTAGCAGCTACACTTCTATTAATGAGCTTAAATCAGTGGTTTCCAACCTTTTTTGAACAGGGATCACTTGACCAGAGACCACTTTGACCAGGGATCAATTTCCAACATTAGTACCAAAAGGATTATGAATCAGTTTTTGGTCAACTTTAGATTTGGTTTGGCTATTTGGGGTGCTGATTCAGAAAACTGCATTGGATAGACCACATCAGTTCTAGTTTCAGATACAGAACATATGCCATTCAGTAGTCGCCACCTGCTTACCCTCAGAAAACCATATTTAATAGAGCTGATATGGTAGTAATAATATTTTGTGGGTAGTCAGCCTCTCCCCTCCCAACATCCCTGTTGCCTCCGCACTATACGAGGGGTTTACGAGACCAGTCACTCTCGTTGCCGCATGGTTTCAAGGCAATGGTGGTGTAATGGTGAGGCCGCAGACCATATTTTCATTCTTGTGGACCACTGGTGGCCCACAGACAACAGGTTGGGAACTACTAGCTTAAATCAATAAGCTGTGGCTGCACTTCTTTTAGAACAGGGTGTACATATGCTAGGTTGAAGCGGTGTTCATTAGATTTCACTATACCCAGTCCCCAGTCACCATAAGTAAAGATACATACCATGAATAAAGGACATTAAAGGACAACTTGATCTCAGAATTCTTGATGGGGTGTGAGTAACTATTTGAAATTTATTTTGATGGGTTGATTTAATAAAGGAATCCACAGTTCCGGGTTTGCAAGGCCTGGATAGGGTTGTGGATTATCAGGATTCATGAAGATAACTATTTCACAGAAGTGCCATAAGTCAAAGCTGACTTGTGGGTAAGTACAACTTTTAATATGTTGTTAAATAATAAATGATCAATTTCTATGAGGAAAACAGCTACCTCAGGGCTTAATGAGTCTGCAGTCCTAAATTTTTTTGCAATGGCTAGGCTTCCATTCAGAATAAGTGTGTGTGTTAGGGAATTGCAGACTACAATTGGGACTCAAATACTTTGCTCACCCCTGATTTAGGAGAAAGTTGGCCTATTTGAATGAGATGCTAGACTATACCCTCTGAGCAACCCATTGTAAAAAAAACTATGATGCCATGCTGTGGCATATACAGTATATCAACATGAATGCACAAAATGTCAACAAGAATTGATTCAATCAAGGCATCAGTCACAAAAGCCAATGATTTCTTAGTAGCTGATGCACAATTACTCTAGGACAGTGCTTCCCAACCAGTGTGCCATGGCACACTAGTGTGCCGCGAGCGATCATTTGATGTGCCGTGGAAAATTGGAACCTCCAATACCCTTTTTTCACCCTCCTGCCGAACACTTTTTTTTCTCCACTCAGGCTTCCTTCTTCCCAGCCTCACTCTGCTCGCTTTGCCTCGCTTTGCTCTGGGGCGAGTCTGCGCAGTAGCACCCACATGGGTCACGTCTTCCTCCCACCCCTCCCCTTCTGAACATGCTCACGCTGCCCCCTCAGATCAAAATAGCGGCAGAAGCGGCAGTGTAGAAGAAAAAGTAAGTGTTCGGCAGGAGGGGGAAGAAAGGGCGCGAAGGGGAAGGGGGAGGAAGAGGTCTCTGTCGAAAGCTGGCATGGGCAAACTTGGACCTTCCAGGTGTTTTGGACTCCAACTCCCACCATTCCCAGCAGCCTCAGGCCCTTTTCCTTTCCCCCTCAGCCATTTAAGCAGAAAAGGGCCTCAGGAATGATGGGAGTTGAAGTCCAAAGCACCCAGAGGGCCGAAATTTTCCCATGCCTGTTTAAGGGACCTTAAAGTGGTGAGCCTCCTTCCAACATTGTGATTCTGGATAGAAAACAAACAACAACATAACAACATTGTTTGAGTCGACAGTGCTCTCTGGGTGTAGGTGAACTACAATTTCCAAACTCAAGGTCAATTCCCAAGCAAACCCTTTCAGTACTTTCTGTTGGTCATGAGAGTTCAATATGCCAAGTTTGGTTCAATTCCATTGTTGCAAGAGTTCAGGATGCTCATTGATTGTGTGTTAACTATAAATCCCAGAAACTGTAACTCCCAAATGTCAAGGTCTATTTTCCCCAAACTCCATCTGTGTTCACATTTGGGCATATTGAGTATTCATGCCAAGTTTGGTCCTGATCCAACATTGTTTGAGTCCACAGTGCTCTCTGGATATAGGTGAACTACAACTCCAAAACCCAAGGTCAATGCCCCCCAAACTCTTATAGTATTTTCTCTTAGTTATGGGAATTCTGTGTGGGAAGTTTGTGTCTTTCTGCCATTCCTGCCAGGATATCTATGTTGTGTTAATCGAAACAGGGCCAGGTTTCACACTGAGTGTATAAATACATTTAAAAACATATTAACTATATGTATTACTGTGTTAGAGTGTCAGGATGTGTGAATATAATTGTACTTTAATGTATTTTAGTGTCGAATGCTGGAGGGTTTTATATTGTGTTTTATACTGCGATTGTGATGTAGGCATCAAATTATGCCTTTTGGAAGCCGCTCTGAGTCCCCCCTCGGGGGTTGAGAAGAGCGGGGTAAAATGCCATAAATAAATAAATAAATAAATTTTGGTTGGTGGTGTGCCCCAGGATTTAGTAAATGTAAAAAATGTGCCGTGGCTCAAAAAAGGTTGAAAAACACTGCTCTAGGATATCCTAATAATGGCTTGTTCTCAGCAGAATAATGTGTGGGTTTTTGTGCTTTCAAGTAATCTGCCAATTTATAGTAACCTCATGAATTTCATAGGCAAGGAGTACTCAGAAGTGGCTTTGCCAATTCCTCGCTCTGAAATATAACCTATAGCACCTGGTATCTGGGGCTTACTCTACTTAACTTGCACAATCAGATGGGATCTGGTGCCTTGCAAGTAGCCTCTTAACGTTCTGGTGTGGGCGTAGGGAACAAGTTTCTGAAGTAGCACCATAAACTAAATCACCAAAATAGGTGTAGACATGGTGTCCACCATATCTTCAGGGCAACGGGCTGGTTCACTTGGAGAAAGTTGGAGCAGCATTGCTAAAGAGCATTTTAGCAAGTGAAGTCCCTGCATTCCTGGCCTCAGATGTTTGCAAGGCCAGCCTTCCTAGTTTGGAAGCAGCTAGCAATGGCAGGAGGGGTGGGGAAATGGTGCACTGTCCTTGTAGTAAATCAAACTGTCAAACTGAAACAGCGGATGTTTCAGCAGTCAATTCTGGATGTAAGTAAATGATTGTAGAGCAACACCTGGTTTCTCTGCTGTCTAACATGCCTGCCATGGGCATTTTAGACAGAGAGCCTCAGGTTCTTAAAGCAGAGCAAATATTTATTGTAACAACCTCGCCCCCTGACAAAAAGAGAAATATTTTTCCCCCTCCTGCTGCCTCCTATTTTTCTATCTTCTCACAAGGGGCTGGGAAGTCTGAATACAGATATTTATTTTTTGCCAGCATCAAATACTTGGCCACAGGAGAGACTCAAAAAAGAGAGACAGGTAATCCCAGAAGGCAAGAATTGACAAAGCTTTGTTTGGAATAATTACTTGGAGACTGAAAATGGAATGATGATTTAGAATCTAACAGCTGAATCTGGGATGAGGAAGATGTGTGAATGAAAGCTATGCGCATTGCTGTATTCTCTAGGACAGTTTTTCTTAACCTTCATAATGCCACAACCCCTTAATATACTACTACTAGTAGTAATTTTATTGATTAGCCCTTAGACCATATCACAATATCAAAACAACAAGGCTTGATAAGACTTGATTGCACTCTATGTAGTAAGTTAAAATAAGACACATATAACAATACAGTAAATAAATATGATAAGATATGATAAAACTGATAAAACTGAGTACTAGGCATGGCTAGGTCCAGTTGGAATCTTCGTAATTCGGATTAAATTCGGATCAAATTCCTTTTTGAAGCAATTTCGAACCAATTTGGGAATCCGGAAGTATCCTTGCCATTTCTGTCGCCATCTTTGTTCCGACTTAGGAAGTGAATCAGAAGAGACCCAGCGTTTGGAGTCAAGCAGCAGCTTGCATGCTGGGATGTTTGCCTCCAGCCAATGAGGGGAAACCATGTGGGCTTATTGCGAGCCGGGGACACAAATTGGAAGGGACTAGGCAGGCAGCTTGGGTGGGAAAGGTGCCACATCACCGCTTTGCAAGGGAACAACAGGGTTGGGAACAAATTGGGGGAACTGGCTGGAAGTAGACCCCTTGCCTGTAAGGCTTCCTTGTGTGTGGGGAGGGAAGAAGGGCAGGACAGCTGGGAGAAGTGTTCTTCTCTTGCCTGCCATTGCCAATTTTCCTTTTTGAAGCAGTGATTTTAACTTTCAACAGACCTCAATCCCCTTTGGGTTACACTTTGGATTTTGGGATCCCAGAAAGTCCCTTTGGACTTTGGAAATCCCATTTTCTGCTAATAATTGCCTTGAGGAACCACACCATACCACTTTGGAGCCCCCTTTTTCTGCTTTGGGCTTCATGTTGTACTTTTGGAAACTAGAAATCTCCTAATCTAATAATTTCCTTGGGAAACCACACCATACAACTTTGGAGCCCCCTTTGTCTGCTTGGGGTTACACATTGTACTTTTGGAAACTAGAAATCTCCTAATCTCATAATTTCCTTGGGGAACCACACAATAAATTTTGGAGGCTCCTTTGTCGGCTTTGGGTTACACGTTGTACTTTTGGAAATAAGAAACTTCCCCCAAGTTTTGCCTGTCCTGTTTGCTGTTTTACGCGTATTGCGCAATTGCACCTGCCATTAATGGAACAATTCGGAAATTTTGGAAAATTTGTAAAATTCTGACATTTTTGGGAAAATTTTGGAAATCACTTCAAAATCGAATCGCCAGTGCCCCCTACATACGAAATGAGTTTTGGACCATTTTTTCTCTTGATCAAACAAGCCTATTGAGTACCCTTAATATAGTTCCTCGTGTTGTGTTGACTCCCAACCATAAAATTATTTTTGTTGCTATTTCATAACTGTAATTTTGCTACTGTTATGAATTGTAATATAAATATCTGATATGCAGGATATATTTTCATTCACTGGACCAGAATTTGGCACAAATACCCAATACACCCAAATTTGTATACTGGTGGGGTTGGGGGCATTGATTTTGTCATTTGGGAGTTGTAGTTGCTAGAATTTATAGTTCACCTACAATCAAAGAGCATTCTGAACACCACCAACAATAGAATTAAACCAAATTTAGAGGTATATGGAAACAAAGTGATTTTTATGAGGTATGGAGAAAATTTATTGAAAAAGGATTAGAAAAGGAAGAAGGAAGGTTACCTCCACAAGAAGAAATGAAATTTTGGACGAATGATATGTAAAAGCAATGGCTTGGGAGGGGGAGGGGAGCACAGCAGTGAGGGATACAAAAATGTATAAGAAAAACATAATGGCAGATGCTAAAGATTGAAGTATTGTACCTAGAAATGAATAACATGAATCTGCTGTAAATAGACATTGTATAATATTGTGTTGATAATGATAAAACAATAAAAATTTTTTTAAAAAAAACCAAATTTAGCACACAGAACTCCCATGACCAACAGAAAATACTGGAAGGGTTTGGTGGGCATTGGCCATGGGTTTTGGAGTTGTAGAGAGCACTGTAGATTCAAACGGATAGATCTGGTCCAAACTTGGCAGAAATACTCAATATGTCCAAATGTGAACACTGGTGGAGTTTGGGGAAAATAGACGTTGACATTTGCTGGGATTTATAGTTCACCTACAATCAAAGAACTCCACCAATGATAGAATTGGGCCAAACTTCCCACACGAAACCCCCATGCCTTGAAGGGACTCACTGGCATGAGTCTTCCTCCAGCCTCACACATTCCCTTGCTCACACATGTGCACCACTCTGCCATGTGGTGAACATGCCTGCTCTCCCTTCCTCACTTGGAGCCTCAGAAACAGCCCTCCCCTCTATTGTTTCGGGTGTAGAGACCTCAACTGGGCATCCAGAATGTTCGGCATCTTCCGTGCTTGTACGCCCACAACGAAATTCAGTAAACCACTTCTTTACCATTGAAATTGATAGTCTGCTATCAATGGCTGTCAAACACAAACTAAATGACGCAGCTTGTTCAAATTTTGACAAGAGTCAACTGACAGATGCCTGTTGACAGGAGCAGTGTTGCCCTTTCAGTTAAGAGGCGGGAAATTTAAAAAGTCACAGACTTATTGACCCGCCCTCGTACAACAGGAAAGTCATTGTGCAGCAAATAAAACGGAAGCTCCTTTACCAAATTCAATTGGGATGCGTTTCGGTGATCATCTTCCTTTTCGCACTTATTAAAAGGCGCGGGTAAGAAGAAAAATATTTGAGATTTCTGCCTCACCCTGCCCTCTACTGCTCAAACACCTTCTTCTTGGGACGTAGAAACTGACGTTCTCCAGTTGTGCAAGTTTTATCTGTGACTCTATTTTGAATGACTTGCATAATTAGACAGGGAAGATGTGCCGTTAATCCATTTAAAGGTGTAAAGAAGTCCATTTAATGAACATTATAGTGCTATTAGACTTAGAAACATCGAACTCTTTTATTGAATAAAAAGTTCAATGAGATTAACTTCTCTTAGTTGGTTTTAAAGAATAATCAAACATGTCCTCCTCTGATAGTGTACTACTCTTTCTTAGCGCATGAATCCAGCATACCAATGTCTTCAGTGCAGGAGCATGAGGATGAAACTGGGTGACATTATATTTCAGTTAAATAATTACAAATTAAAGAGGATCACTTCTACATTCTATACTTACTATAGTATGATAAGACGCTGAACTCCTTGAACTTGTAATTATATAACAGAAATGTTAATCTCCTGGTTTGGTATTCCATTTGACTGCATTAACTATATTCTTTGCAATTATCAAGTTTACTCCCTGACACACAGGCACTTCTGTTGGGAGACCTATTATTTGATCCTATCAGATTTTGACCGTAAATACTGTAATGGAATTCTGTTGTCCAATTTCACACTGCAACAAAGCAGTTAATAATGTTTGCCTAATATTCTGCATTTGTTCAATAGAGAATGGCAGTGGGAGGAGTTGGAAATTACTGACTTTTTTTTTCAATTTACAATACTAAATAAGCCTCTCATTATTTCTACAGCTTTGCAAAAAAAAATTTTTTTTAAGAAGAAAAACTTATAACTGTCAATGTTGAAGTTGAGCATTGTCTAAGTTGCTGGGAATTTAATATGAATAGATGTGTTTTAAACATTTTTTCCCCTCTAAGTAGAAAGTCATTAGCTCTGGCCACAAACTCTTAAGCCTATCTTCTTTTTCCAGAATATTATAATGAATGCTTTTGGCTTCAGTAGCTTGTGAATATAACGTACATGTTTTACTTTTTAAAAAGAAAAGAAATAATTCTTTAATGTGTTAGCCTCTGTATCTCCAATTGCTTGGGCTAAGCCAAAACACCCCGAAGGTAGGTGAGCTCACTTCTATTCACAATACAGTATGTTACATTGAATTCCAAGGGACTTAAATTTTCTAGTCCATGTTCTAAACAGACTGGTGCCCCAGTCTCAGATAAGACACTTTGCTCAACTGTCATTCAATTGTGTACAACAAAAAACATGATCTGTCCACTCCAGGTGAGAGATCAAAGGTAAGGGTAAAGGTTTCCTCTGACATTAAGTCTAGCCGTGTCCAACTGTGGGGGATGGTGCTCATCTTCATTTCTAAGGCGAAGAGCCAGCTTGTCCTTAGACACCCCCAAGGTCATGTGGCCGGCATGACTGCATGGAGCGCTATTGGTACCTATTGATCTACTCACATTTACATGTTTATTTATTTATTTATTTGCTTATTTTTTATTTGCCATATTTATATACCTCCTCTCTCAGCCCAAAGGCGACTCGAGGGGGTTCATAGTCGGCAGTAAATGCCCCCAAAAACATAGAATGCTGTTAAAAGCATTACATATAATATAAACCATATAAATGCAATAAAACAATAATACCATAAAACATAAGTCCTCAGCATCTCACCACTAAAATAAATTTTCTGTCGCATCGTCCAATCGTTCCGTGGCTCTCAATTAGTCCATTGCACTGCGTCTGCAAATGCCTGCTCAAACAGCCAGGTTTGGACTCTCTTTCAAAATGTTAGGAGGGAGGGGGCCGATCTAAAGTCCCTAGGGAGGGTGTTCCATAGTCGAGGGGCCACCACTGAGAAGGCCCTGTTTCTTGTTGTTTTTGGCAGAGGGAATATGTCTGCCAAATATTATTTGGCTATGTGTGTGTGATGTGGTGTGATGTGCATCCTTAGCACTACTCCAATCTGAAAAAGATAATAGAAGCAAATTTCACATGAAAATTTAAAGGATTTTTAAAATAAAAAATAAATTCCATGTGTGTGTGTTTATTTTTTTTATAAATCATTTTATTGAATAATAATAATAAGAGACATTTTGATGTGAAACACCAAGCTCATTCATAACTCAGTGCAGGTATGAGTGCTGTAATTATAAACAACAGGAAGGAAAACAATTAATACACACAGCTTTTCTCTCAATATAACATCTCATGTTTTGTATTTGATATAAAATACTTTGTTGTTGTTGTTTATTTGTTTAGTCGCTTCTGTCTCTTCGTGACCTCATTGTCTATTTTTTAATTAAATACTTTAAATACTTTATTTAAAAATAAATACATTTTTATATGTGGAATATATTTCTTCTGTTTCCAAGCAAAATCTTTTATTATTGCATTATTATGTGTTATCAAGTCAGCTTCAACCTATGGTGGCCCTAACAATGCGAGACCTCCATGAGCCTCTGTTATGCTTAAGTTTTCCAATTTCAGGGCTACAGCTTCTTTGATTGAGATAGTCCACTTGTAACTTTGGACCTCATCACACTTACCAATTGAAGTGTCCCAGGATGCTTGCCAGCCAGTTGAGGAATGGATGGCATGAAGTCCATCGCATAATGTTCCTCAACTTCCACCAGACACCCCGCCCCAACTGGCATGGAAGCAAACTAGGACACTTCTTTGTCAACACTTCTAACCTATTTGGGCAATGCTTCCCGCATATCATGGCAGAAGCATTGCTGTGCTGGAGTGTCATCGCCCCATGCACCTGCCATATTGCCATGTTTGCTGGTGAAACGGCATAGGGGTGTGTGTGATAAGGTCCACAGTCTTATCATATGTACTTCCTTCACAAAAGTCCTTCCAAGTCTTAGGCCTTGCTACATGAATTTTTAAAAATCTGCACTCACCTCGGATTCAGTACTGGCAGTTCACATAATGCAGGATTATGGGCCTCATCACATGAAGGCTGGGATTCACCACTCATGGTGAATCTGGTGGGAGGAACCCATCACCCGGTGCCCTGCATTGCCTGCCTTCCCTCTCACCTCTTCCCATGGGGGAAGCATCTCCACCCGGCTTCCCCTTGTTATTTCTAATGCAACATGGGAAGTCTCCTTTGTTGCCACAGCTGCCTCCTGTGATGCTTTGACTTTATTTGATGCATGGAGCCTCACCGGAAGTTGATCTACATTGTGGGAGTGGAGCCGGTGGGCTTCGTGCCTCAACTAAAGTCAAACTGTCTCAGGGTAGGGAATTAATGTCTGATGAGGTCATAAATTGTTAAGCAGATGGTGTAGACATATCTTACGGTATATCTTCACTGACACTTCTCTCACAAAGTGGTAGCCAATCAACTCCATTGTGGTTGCATGATTCATGAAACTGATTTGCAGTAATCAGCTTTTTGGCCTTGAACTGCATTAACAGAAGTCATGGGTTGCTTGAATTGTCCTGGAAAATCTGGAGTAAGTCATAAATCTGGACCAGTGTAAACAGCTGTGGCCACAACTGTTTACGCCACCATCCTGCTTTCCCTGAGTATGGTGGTGTATAGGGATTGGCACCTACCTTAGCCTTGTTATTCTGGGCTTTGCAGTGCCCACCAGGTACAAAAATGGCACTGGTTACCACTCAACGTCTGCAGTGATGGGTATCCAGAGTGACATGGTGATCAGAGAAGGGAGAGGAGAAAGGAAGAAAATGCCACTTGCTTTGCTTCATCATTCTAGATGTTGTCACTGCAGGTGCCAAGCAGTGAACAGAGCCATTTTCATGCCCAGTAGCCACCAAAAAGTCCAGAACGATGGGAGGAAGGTAAGGATTGCGAATAAGCCAACCACCAGACAGCTCAGTGCAATGCAGATGCCATCCAGGTCCCAAGCTGTTTTGACAGTGTGCAGTGTGGCCTTTAATGGCACCAATCGTAAAGAGTGAGCGTCATCACCTGCTTTTAAATTAGGTACATCATCTGTGGTCATTTTCTTTCTTAATAATAAGTTGTCAGCCTGCATTTGTACTTGCTTCCTTCAACTTTTATTAGTAGTTGTTCAAGGTATTTCATATTTTCTAGTAGTAACAGGGTGTCATCTGTATATCCTTAATTATTGTGGTTCCCTCCCTCAATTTTCCTTTCTCTTTTCTTTACATCGAAGCTTCTTCACATGTATATGTATATATATACACACATAATCAGATACAATGATAACATGCAACTTTGTCTGACTCAATTTTCTCAATGGGAAATCATTTTCTTTCTTTCTATTCTGTCCTAACAGTGGCCTCCTGTCTAGAGCAGGGCTGTCCAACTGCCGGCCCTGGGGCCGTACATGGCCCCCCAGCCCCTTTCCTGCGGCCTCCTCATCTTTTTAATAAAAAATAAAAATAGGAAAATAAAAATTAAAAAAATTACCCACTTCTGGGTTGCTTTCTGATATTATTATATTTTATTAATGTATTTATATTCCCTCATTCCATCCATATCCCTTTCTGATATTATTATATTTTATTAATGTATTTATATTCCCTCCCTGGAGCTGGGGGAGGGGGCGGAGCCGGGGGCGGAGGCAGACCCTTTGGCCCCCCAGGTGACCAGTGACCAGAATTCCAGCCACAGGTCCGGTAGAAGTTGGATAGCCCTGGTCTAGAGCATACCCCATTTCCTCTGTCTGTCTATCTGTCTTTCTTTCCCCCTTCCTTCCGTCTTCTCTTCCTTCCCAGAGTCCTGAGCATACCTTTTGCAGAGCCAGGTCTGAAGTGTCCCGTCATTCTGCCGGGGGAATATACTCACATTTAGTTGAATTCAGTCTTAAAATATATTATATATATTATATGGCTCTCACGGAAATAAATTTCCAAATATTTTGCTTTCATGGCTCTTTGATTCAAAAAGGTTCCCGGAAGAAAAAAAAACCCAACAACTTTCTGGAAACAAATCCATATCGAGATACAGAAAATACTAAAAATTAATTTTAAAAGAGATCCCCAAAACTAGCTAGACATATCAAATCCTCTGTTTAATGAAAATCAGGAAAAAATCTTCTTTTTCTTAAATGCATGTGCCCGTATAACTTTGGCCAGATACTGGAAGAAGAGCTCGATACCGGATAAGGACGAGTGGACATTCAAGATACTGGATATGATTCAGATGGACTCCTTATCTCAGAAACTTAACAACAAGAGGAGCAAGACGGACTAGACGGGTTTTAGAAATTATATGGAAACACAAAGATGTAAATTTATAATAGATCTGAATGACATATAATCACTCAGAAGAGAATGTTTTGTAAGAGAATATTTTATATATACACTTGGTACAACAAAATTTATTTCTCTTCTACAATGGTGAATGCAAACCAGAGCTCCCCTTTGGGAAGTATTTTATGTTTGCCCCCTTTTGTTCTTTCCCTCCCTTGAATAGTCCTTCCCTGCCCCCACCCCCACCCCAGACCCACCCACCCAAATCTCTCTCATCCCTCCCAAAATGCTGTTTGGTTTATGTGTATAATGAAAATGCTTAATAAAAATTTATTTAAAAAAAGGTTCCCGACCCCTGCCCTATGTAATGGGACAACCAAATATTGTGGTACTCCCATTTCTTTTAGAAAATCATATAGAATAATCTTTTGGCTCTTTGTATACAATTTTTACATGTTGGATTCATTGCCATGAATGGCTGATTATAATCTCTTTCATTTGGACTACCTGCTTTACTAAGGAATGGGATGCACCTTATGCTATAAGTATCTGGTTTGCAATGTAATAATCTGCCTCCAGGGGAAAATGTATTTTGACAGTTTTATGAGTGGATTTCCTCCTTCTCCAGCATTTGAACTCTTCCTTCCTGTCAACTGAACTATTTTGTTAATGTGGGGGCTGGGATGGGCAGTGATGTCTAATTTTTGTGCTTGGTTGAGAGCAGCTTGCTCAAGTTAAATTCATCAAATTTTGGCCATCTTGTAGTTAGTAAAGCCAATAAGATCAAGAAACAATGGGATTTTGCCTAGTATAAATTCATCTTCCTCCCAATATCAATGCTGCTTCAAATGCTTAGACAGATATCAAGGAGGAAAGGTGACTGGATGGGCACAAAACAACTTTGTAAACAGAAGCTTCTTTCTCAGAGGCTTTGTTAACAACGATATGAGTGTCATGTGAAAGAAGAGCAGCAAGTCACATTCTTAGGGTCACATTTCTATCATTCTTAGGATCCTTCCACACAGCCATATAACCCAGAATATCAAGGCAAAAAAATTCTACAATATCTGCTCTGAACTGGGTTATCTGAGTCCACACTGCCAGGCCAAGATTACCCATAAGGCCAACCTAGGCCATGGCCTAGGGGTGCAAACAGAGGGGGGGGGCGCAAATCACAGACCAAAAAAAATGTTGAAACAAATAAAAATGGAACACGCATGGAGATGAGGAAGGAAGGATACCGGAGGTCCTCCTTTTCGGCGCCGCCCCTGCCCCTTCCTGAATACCAGCCCCTGCCTCTGCTATTGTTGCGCAATCGGCGTATGCACAGGGGCTCTTGACACTGGCGTTGACGTCGACAGGATGCCGACAGCATCCACTTGCTGGCTCCTTCAGTGCAAGTACAGGAAACGCCATGCCCTAACACCATGAAAGCTGGTATTCCTCCTCCAACACAAGTACAAACCCCAGTACAGGAGAGAAGCCAAACGCAACAAGCCCCAGTATCGGGGAGAAGTGCGGCATCGGTACAGCTGCTGACTAAAACGCATGCGCAATCCCGATACTGGGTAGGAACCAAGTGCCTCAAGCCCCGGCATCAGGGAGGAGGCTCCTCTCCCCATGCCTGCATCCATAGTGCCTGCTGAGAGGGAAACTCCTGTGACGGACCTAGTGGGACCACACTGGGAGAGCTGGATGCGGGGCCCTAAGGGGGACGAGCGGATGAAAGGATGGGGGGGGTGCGGTAGAGGTTGGCTTAAAGGAGGCGTAATTCCAAAGTGTGGCCTAGGGCGCAAAAAGGTGTTAATCCGGGCCTGCACAATGCCATATATTCCAGTTCAAAGCAGATAATGTGAGATTTTATTCAGCTGTTTGGAACGGGCCTTAAATTAATATGATCTTAATTTTTCCTTTTCCCCTTAATTAGGTTTTAAACTTGAGAACAGGAATGATTGAATTAACTGTCTGAAATGTCCATTTTAGATAAAAGTCAGAGCATAAGTGGCTCAATGCACCAGATCTTGTCCTTGGAATCTAAGCAACTTCAGCCCCAATTAGTATTTGGATGGGAGACTTCCAATGAATACCAAGTGCTATGGGCTATATTTCAGAGGAAGGAAATGACGAACCCATTTCTGAGTATTCCTGGCCTTAAAAAAAACTCTACAAAATTCACAGGGTCACCATAAATCAACAGGTGAATGGAAGGCACATGCCAGCATATAAATGCTTCGGGGTATAATTAACCTATGAGTTCTATAGAAGGACTAATCCTTTATAAATGAGCCTAAATCTCAGACTACTTAATGGGCTTGTGTCATGCAATCACTTTTCCAAATGAGTATTGCAATGCACAATGACATTTTTTCCTGATATATGTTGGAGTATGGTCTTTATGAGTTCTATTTTTCCATGTTTTTAAACATTATTGTTTGGATTTCCTTTGCTGTGCAGTACCTTAGTAATGTGTGTTGAAAAGTGTATATAGATGCTTGAAGTACACATTACGTATCCCGAGTTTTGTAGCAGGGGGCAACTGGATAATTTGGATGAAAGGAACCTGAGCAGTAATAAATGAAACATTAATATTTTAGTTAAGTCATCAAAATGCACACTAAATATTTTTAAGCCAATTGAACAAAAATTCCTAAATTAATTGAG
Organism: Anolis apletophallus; assembly: GCA_030556195.1. Lineage (NCBI taxonomy): Eukaryota > Metazoa > Chordata > Lepidosauria > Squamata > Anolidae > Anolis > Anolis apletophallus. Next base: position 87,349,650 of record JARBWK010000010.1, read on the forward strand.
CTGGGGGCAAAAGACTCAGGCAATAGTCTTGTACCCTTGACAAACAAATGTACCCGGTGAGTCTATTTTAAAGCAACACCTAATCTCAGCTATCTTGTAAAACATAGACACACAGACAGACACAACCCCCCATCCTCCTCAAATTTGTAGTAGCACTTGAAGATCCCTCTATCTTGATTTGGTTTATGAAGCCCGCTTAGATACAGTATCATAAGGGAGCAGATTGGGAAAACCTGCTTCTTAACCATTAGAGATAAAGCTTTGGGGGAACAGGCTTAAACTCTGCCAGTAGAATATACAGCTGTAAGATTAGGAGGAGATAAATTCTTATTGCTTTGGAGCATACACTGCTCTAATGCTTCTGGAGGCGGAGGGAGACGTTATTAGATATGGAATTAATTCCGTAGCACCTGGAATTCCACTGTCATAAACTGGGCCAAACTAATCACTTTATCCACACCCCCTAACACATTTATCCATCTACTAATTCTTTACCTAATTAGAGAGAAATTGGGAACGATGCTGGTCAGGAAGGTAAGGATTAGGGTTAAGAAAACACTTGTATTTGAAACCCATTGCCTCCCTTGGTCAGTGTGAAAGATCCTTTAAGAAACTCCCACCACAGCTAATCCATGACCCACAGCAGGAAGGAGTGTTAACAATTTAGTTTAAAACTCACTCTCAGACAAATGCATCAGGGGGAAAAAACACAGCTTTTCTTCTTTGATTTATAGGTATTAGTTGTTTTTCCAAGACCCATTAAGGACTCTTCATCATGTACTTGCAAGGGGCATTAAGCACTGAAAAGTTGTTCCCAGCTCTGTATTATTCAAAGGCAATTTACACTAATTATTGGAGTCCATGGTGTTACCCATATTAGCAGAATGATCCATCTCAGCAGGATAAAAGTACTTTTTAAATGCTAATTTATTGTGCAGGTACCAAAAAAAGCTCTTCCTAAAGTGTGGTTTCTAAAGTGTGATTTTTTCCACACTTTGAATTTGAAATCTTTGTGGAAATAAGACATGTTGATTTGCATATAGTTAGATTGATTCATGTTGTTGTCTTCCGTCACCTAAAAAAGAGTTATTAGACATGTCGCTGCTCCATGGTAGAATAATACTTGCACATGTGTTTCCATTGAAAATTTATGTTCAGTGGCCTAATCGCTAGATGCAACGTCCAATTGCTAGAGCCAACTTCAAGATATTCAAATAAATAAATAGGAACATGGTAAGTCAATACTTATTGAAGTTTCATTGAGTCAATTAATCTACTCTAGTTCAGACTGGCAATTGGATTTAGATCAGAATTCTCATCCCATATGTCTCTCAGCATTACTTCGCGAATGAAGATTCTTAGGAAGGACTCATCCCATGCTTTTTACAAGCACGTTGATGACTAAAAAGGCCAATCTGAGATAGGCAAGTTCAGTTGCAGAAAGCACAGCAGAAAGTCTCCTTGGGTGATGTTGTTTCCAAGTTGCGGTTCTTTCTGCGTTGACGTTTCTCTTCGAGACCCATTCGGTGTGCCTTCTCGAAAGAGGCCGCAGCATTGTGGATAGTGCGTCTCTATGCCTCCTGATGTGAGGCCAGGGTGGACCATTGTTGGTGATCAATCTGGCCGAGCTTGAGATGTTGTTTCAGGGAGTCCTTATATCTCTTTTTGGGGGCGCCTCTCTTGCACTGACCCGTGGCGAGTTCACCATAGAGTAGTATCTTTGGGAGGTCCTCCATCCTAGAGATGTGCCCTGCCCAGAGCAGCTGGGTTCTCAATAGCATGGCCTCAATGCTGGTGATCCCTGCTTGCTCAAGGACAGCAACATTCGTCACATAGTCGGTCCAGTGTATATTTAGGATTATGCGAAGACAGCGCTGATGAAAGCGTTTGAGGAGTCGTAGATGTTGGCGATAGGTGACCCATGTTTCAGACCCATAGAGGAGAATAGACAGTACGATAGCTCTGTACACACTGATTATCATCCCATATGTCTACAAATAAAGAAATATATTTATTTATATCTTTTCCCTTTGATGTGCCAAATAAGTAGAAGATAAGAGGTAGAAGCAATGTTAACATGGAATCCCATTTTGGGAGAAATCAAATAAATAAATACAGTCAGTCCATCACAAAATGCAACATTTTGATTGATGGAGTGCTGGTATAGTTAAACTACTTTGAGATACTTGGAGATTTCTTCTTCCCTCTGTTTGGCATGCTTTTTCAAGAACCATCAGTCCCAGAGTTCCTTGGGCATTGGGTAGAAGACAGAACAGGTGATGGGAAAGACAAAGCAATAATAGCTAGGCCTGAAACCGTTTGAATGAAAATGATTTATATAGTATTCAGTGGTCCATTTTATATAATCGTCAAAAACAGAGCAGGGAGGAGGAAGCTGCAAAACCCAGCTGGGTTCTCAATAGCATGGATTAAAGGTGCTCAAGATTAAAGGTGCTCAAGTTTTTATCAGTTCCTGGCGAGGCAGGGATCTACCATGTATTTTCTCCCTCCCGGCAGAAGTATGTAATGTACAGACATTACATACTTTCTTTTTGGAAAGTTTCCTAGGCACCTCTTTCAGAGAGGGCCCTGCTGGAAACTCGCTTTCCCAGCAGCACTTGCATAGAGCAGGCATTGCAAAGTCTCTGAGTTCCTCTCGGATCATGATGGGAGTTGAAGTTTATCTCTCTCACAGTTTCTCAGCCAATGAAAGGCCTGGTTGTGTCCATGCTCTGATTAGCATGGACACAACAAGTGACCACAATTCCCAGAACCCACTCTTGCAGTTTGTCTTATTTTTTAAATGTTATGTTTTTAAAAAATTATTCTAAAAAATCGGTAGATTGGTGAATTGTTCTGAAACTTGGCAGGCCTGCAGTTATAAATAGGGTCTAAAATGTAGGTAGATTTCATGCAGATAGGCCTTAAAACGACTGAGGATTAAATCTTTAAAGTTTCCCATTGTAACCAATGGGCCGAATCTTTGCCAAAGGAAAACAGCAACACCTCTCCCGATTTGAGTAACTTCCCAGTAAGAAGAATAAAGGGTCAATTGACAATGGCCCCAATATGGCATGCCTTTTGGTCAAATTGCACACCTCTAAAAATAGCAAACAGGGAAATAATCCCAGTTATAGTGGAAGCTAGTATTCCTAGTAGAATTTAAGGGCACAAAATATATTTGAGTAAAATAATCCTAGTAACTTCAGGGAATACATTCCTGAACTGCATATTTATTTTCTTGTTCACTGCTTTATTTGAATTTCTGTCAAATTTAAGTAATACAAACAAAATTGTATTTGAAAATCATCTTAAGTTCTGCTTTTGGAAAAAGGAATACAACAGCCATTACATTAAATTAGAAAAGAAAATCTATAACTAAATACATATAGCTCTATATCTGTGCAAATACCACGTGAATATAGCAAAATCTGAAAGATGGTCAATTGAGCTAACTCACATCAAAACCACTTAAAATTCTCCTATGGTGCAAGAATAGTTATGTCACCTAGATAGCTTGTTGATCACAGTGAATTTGCCAGAACTTCCAAGACTCTGTAATTCAGGAACCTAATAAAAGGGGCCAGAAAAATAAAGCTTTGAAGTGAATTGGTCTACACAGGTCTGCAGTCTGAGGGTTCTCCTGCACTTCGTACTGACACTTGAAGCTCAGGTGTCGGTGGTAGCCAGGATGGCCTTTGCACAATTAAAACTTGTGTGCCAGATGCGACCATACCTCATAAAGCCAGCCTTGGCCAAGGTGATCGATGCCTTAGTTACATCTCATGTGGATTGTTGCAATGCACGCTATGTGGGACTTCCTTCAAAGATGGTGCAAAGATCTGCAGCCAGACTACTTACATGGGTGGGATTTTAGGGAACATACAACCCCCCTCTTAAAGCTGCTCAATTGGCTGCAGATTTGCTTCCTGCCCAATTCAAAGTGCAGGTAATTACCTACAAAGCCCTATACATATCGGGTCCTGTCTATTTACATGACTGCATCTCTCCTTATGAACCTGCGTGGACCTTAAGATCAGCTGAGGAGGCCCTCCTCTTGATCTCACCCCCCCCCCTACAAGCGAGGTTGGTGGAGACAAGGGAGAGGGCCTTCTCGGTAGCGACCCCACAACTCTGGGATGTTCACAGCATAGAAATAAGACAAGCATCTACTCTCTTAACCTCAAGGAAGGAGTTAAAAACCTGGCTATTTAAACAAGCTATTGATAATGGCTAGAGTATTACCTAACTATCGGACAGGACTTGATAACAAGAATGGACTGGTTTTAAACAATGTTTATATTTATATTGTTTTTAGAGGGCAAATAGCTTTTAACCTGTTATTTATTAATGTTTATAGTAATATGTTTTTTTTTTAATTTTATGAAGTCGTAATTGTTTGTGGTCTATTGCTATATTATTTTCTGTATCTGTTGATTGTTGTAAGCTGCCCTGCGTCCCTTCAGGAAGAGGAGTCGGGGTATAAATAAAGCTTCTTATTATTGTTATCATCATCATCATCATCACTTTCCTTCTACCATTTCTCCTTTTTTCTGGAACATCTGTAAACAGCAGGTCCTACTTGTTAGAGCTATAGCTAAAACCTTTAGAAATCAATTTTAAGAGTGAGACCCTGAGATGTGTATTTTATAATTTTAACTGTTAATTGTATTGTTTTTATATGGTTGTTTTAACTAATTTTTATGATGTATTTTATCTGTGGGCATTTGTTGCCATGTGTTCACTGCCTCGAGTCGTTTTTGGGCTGAGAGGGGCAGTATAAAAGTATAGTAAATAAATAAATAAATAAAGATGGAGATAGTGGAAACTAGTCTTATTGTGGGGTCCAAAGGACTACATAAGCATAAACTGTGGTGGTCTACCATTGGTATGCTAACCTAGTAGCAATTGGACAGTCTAGTCTGACTAAAATAGTTGATATTGTCAGTTGCTCCCAATTTTAATAAGTTATTTTAAAGATTTTCTTTACATTGTGTGATAATTGTATCATTGTTGCCATTGTCATTGTTGCCATCATTGGGAGTTTTATTGGATATTGATTGATTTTTTAAAATAAAATGAAGTGTGCTGTCAAAGTGTTCTAAAATAAACATCAATGCCATGACCAATTAACAAAAACAAAAATACATTTGGCCCATGAATACATTATGTAACAGCCATGGCTTTCCTCAAAGCATGATGGAAATTCATAGGTGACAGTGATGTCGGTGCAATGAGCAGCCAATGAAGAAGATTCACAAACTCAATTGCAATGACATTAGGTCTATGGTTAGATGGCACCAGAGAAAAGAGTAAAGGAGCTGCTTTTAATAGTATCTGCACATGCCTCTGGATTATCTCATTATCCCTGCATTATCCCTTCTCTTTCTGAGTGAATGAGCACAGGACTGGACCACAAAGCCTGTGAACCTCTTCCAGAGTCTAGCAACTTGCCTTTTCACTGAATCCTGCTGAGGTGCTTCCATGAAAAAAGAAAAAACCCCTGAATATTTGGGACAAAAGAAAATGGTCATTCCTGACCTCTGAAGGGAATAAAATATATTACCTGGACATCTGTTTTAAATCTGTGTTAAATTTGTTTTATTGTTGCATATTATGATTGTGCTTTTTAGGCCAGTATTTCTCAACCAGTGTGCCATGAGTGATCATCAGGTGTGCCATGGGAAATTGGCACCCACCCCCGCTAGCAGCCCCTCACAGGTTTCAAGAAACAAATTGAGTCTCTCCGCTTGGACATGTTGGTTTTTTTACTATTTTGCTGGATTTTTGAGAGCCCCCAAGGAACTGTTTATAACAGCTTCATGACATCCATAGTTAGCTGGAAGCAAGTTTCACTCAGGGTGAAATTTCACAAAGGTCTGGAGAACAAGCTCTATGAGGAGCGGCTTGAAGAGCTGGGCATGTTTAGCCTGAAGAAGAGAAGGCTGAGAGAAGACATGATAGCCAAATATGTGAGAGGAAGTCCTATATATGTTGTGTTCATCGAAACAGGCCCAGGTTTCACACTTAGTGTATAAATACATTAAAAACATATTAACTATATGTATTACTGTGTTAAAGTGTCATTTTGTGACTTTTGGTTGGTGATGTGCCCCAGGATTTTGTAAATGTAAAAAGTGTGCCGCGGCTCAAAAAAGGTTGGGAAACACTGTTTTAGGCTATGTAAACCGCCCCGAGCCTGCGGGGAAGGGCGGTATAGAAATAGAAATAATAAATAAATAAATAAATAATCATCAAAATATGTGTCTTAATCTGGTAGTCATTTCGTTTTAGAATAAGATAAATAAAATAGCAAAAGAGCATTACATAGGATGAGTTGCCCTAAATACTATTTTGCTGCTGCTGGGTTAGTAAAGTACTTGTCCATTATGTATACAAGGCTTTGGCACCAGGCTATCCTTCTTCTAATTAATACAAGTCAGGCTTAATCAGTGGAAGGAAGAAGACACAACCTTTAAAAAAAAATCTTCAAAAGCCCCAGAGACAAAAAGGAAAGGAGAAAAGAGAGAGAGGAAGAAAAAACAACCCAGGTCCTCTCACAATTGCCCACTGCAATGCAGTGTTGGCTCATCTGCATAATATTAGAGCAACCAAATATGCAAACAGATGTTTCTCTCATTAAATGGTATATGCAAATAATATGGGGTAGGAGTGGTAAAGTTGTTTTAAGGTTGAGAGGTCACAGGGGGTAATTAAAGGTTAATCCAGTTTTCAGTTCACAGAGTGTAAGACATGAGTGGCTGTGGAGAGAAATTGTCACTTAACCTCCAATTCATTACTAACAAGCCCATGGATTTTCCACTGAAATAACATAAACATATATGCATTTATCCATTATCCACTGTCTAGGCAGGGTGCATCTTGGTGGCGAAAGCTTGAAATGATTTGTTGTTATGAATCTAGTTAAGTAGGCACTGGAATGCATTAATTAGGCAAACTGGAATTTGATCAGAAATTCTCAGACCCCAATCTCACATCGTAATCTCATTAAATATATTTCAATTGCTTTGAGATCTTGTCAAATGTTAATAGAAAGCTGTCTGAAGTGGTCGCAGAACCATCTCTTTCCCTGGAGATAATTAAAATTCTACCATTTCAGGTGCCGGGCTGTGGCAACCGTCTGGAAGTTGGAGGCAAACGTGAGCCAGCAGGCTGCCAATCAGCACTTTTGCTCCCAGTGCCCCGCTTGGCAGATGGAAAGCAGTAAACATTTTAGCACTTAGAGCTGGGTTCAGCTCGCCAGATGAAGTTTTTCCCACTTTTGGTTCCTAGGAGAAAATAAAGTGATAAGTGTTTTGCACGGCAGTCTACCCAACTTCTGCCTCTGTGAAGGTGGCAAGGCAGAGGCAGGCGAGAAGGTGAGAGCAAGGACAGTGTAAACACCATCAGCCACAGGTGGGAAGAGTTTCAGCGAAACAGTGGGGAAAGGTTGATGGCTTTCTTGCAACAGACACACACTCCATTTATCGAGATACATAAACACACATGAACATACAACTGATATGCAGTGAACTTTGAAAAGCAACCGGGAGCTAGATTCCAAAAAAAGGTAGATTTATCACAGGCTAAGGGCCCTTCCACACAGTCCTATATCCCAGAATATCAAGGCAGAAACCCCCACAATATCTGCTTTGATCTGGGATATCTGAGTCCACACTCAGGTAATGTGGGATTTTCTGCCTTGATATTTCTGGTATATAGGGCTGTGTGGAAGGCCCTCGAATTTGACATTGAATTAAGGGAGCTTTTTTCCACCTACGCCAGGCACGTCAACTGGCACCTTACCTTCCATCAGATGCGCTGGCTACGGTGGTCCATGCCACAGTGACATCACGGCTGGACTACTGTAATGCCTTGTACGTGGGGTTGCCGCAGTCAACCACTCGTAAAATCCAGCTAGTGCAGAATGCAGCCGCCAGACTCCTCACCGGGACACCACTGAGATGCCATATCGCGCCATCTCTACAGCGCCTGCACTGGCTGCCAGTCGAGCTCAGAGCCATCCGCAAGATCTTGTCGCTTACCTTTAAGGCCCTCCATGGTGCTGGCCCAGCTTATTTAAAAGATCACTTGTCCGAACCAACTCATTTAAGGTCGCCGCGTTCAGGAAACAGGGACCTTCTCCGCATCCCAGGTGTGAGTGAGGCCCGCCTCGACACCACGAGACGCAGAGCCTTTTCCATCACGGCCCCTGTTCTTTGGAACTTGATGCCGGCGGATCAGAGAGCTATCCGGGACATGCCCCAGTTCCTGACCGCACTGAAGACCTGGCTCTTCCGAAAGGCTTACGGCTAAGGACACCTTCCAGACTTAGCCTGAGTTACTGGAACTATTTTAATTAATTTTCCTATTCTTTTAGCTTTTAACTATTGAACTCTTTTGTGTGTTTTATGTGTAAGTCGCCCGGAGCACTGACGTGGAGGGCGACTCATAAATAATACAATCAATCAATCAATCAAAAAAAGCTGGACTTTCCTTTTGTTCATGCAAGGATGTTCTTGATGGCTCATTAAAATGCAGGTTTCGGGAATGCAGCTGGTAAACTTCTAAAGCTGGAGGTCACATACACAGACAGTGGCATCTTAATATTTTCAATATTATAGACAAAAAGGGACACATAAGGGAAACAGGGAACATGCAGGAAAAAATACATTGAAGTTACAAGGGGAACATGTACCCTTTAATCAACCCTCCTCACCCCCCTGGGAGATGAAAAGATTATTAATTTCATATGGGAAATTCATGGAGTCCTTGGAAAAGGGGGGTCTCTGGAGGTTCGTATACACATAAATGTAAAGGGAAGTTCATTAAGGCCCTCATCCACGAGGAAAAGCGGCTTGAATCCATTGAGTAGAAATAATTCATAAAAAGGTCAAAAAGAGTCCAAGGAAAATGGAGAGGAGTTTGCATATTGAGTCTTTTTAGAAGCCTGACAACATTCAGGTGAATATCCAATGATCCAGCACTGTAGAGAAATCTCATACTTAAGGGAAAAAAGGAGAACCGTATATCCCAGCTGTCATGGGCCTAACGATTCCGGTCTGCTGGCATCATGCAGCTCCTAGGGAATATCATCTAGGGAACCCATGGAATGTAGACTTCCCCATTCCCGGGATGGCGGCAGCAACGGCGAAAAAGCAGAAACCAGCATTTTTGACAGTCAGCTGTTTCTTCTGAAAATATATTACTTGGAAAATAAAAGATTATTCCTGGGGTGAAAGGACCCAAATGAGAAATTTGAGATAGCAGAAAGTCTTAGAATTAGTATGGGGAAAATATGTCATCAAAATGGAGGCAATCTGCCAACTTGTGGATACGGGGGCCTTAGGGGTTTCCGTATCAGCAGTTTGGGGGAGCGCAGTTTTGGCCTCCCTGAGACACCATATGGGTGTCTTGGGTAGGTCTGTAGTGTTCTGAAGCCAGGAAAAAGTTAGTTTTTACAGTTTTTGTTAACATGAGTCACTAAGGGACATGATGTATAACTATATAGAGAGAAAATGTAGCAATTGATTGGTTCTTTATTGGGGATTGGTTACAATGTTAGGTTTGGGGAAGAGGCAAGTCAGATACATGAAGTTAGATTGAACGGCTGCTGTAGGCACATCTTCCAACGTTGCTGGCCCAAGTGGGGCAACCAGGAATCGTGGAACTCCCTGTTGCAGGTCAAATCAGCTTAAATGCAGGTGGTTCTCTGGGGTTCGTCCTCACTCAGACAATAACATATATTCCGGTTCAAAACAGATAATGGGAGATTTTATTCAGCAGAGGCTTAAGGAACTCCACCATTACTTCATTTTTCAATGCAATAATGTTTATAGGTTTTCTTACAAGGCAGAGTTTCAAGAATATATTCACATTCAATAATATGTTTACATTTTATGTTTCAGTCCCTTTTTTGCACACATTTAGCAGAATGAATTTTTTTGGGGAATGCAACAATACAGTTCCACTGTTTTTTCTCCCTGTTGAGTAAGCATTTTTTTTAAAGTTTACTTACCTTCCTTTCGCTCTTGTTCGCAGGTGAAAAAAAATAGGGGCAGTAGACATTGAGATCTCTTATCAGACCTTCATACAGTTAATTGAAAGATAACTTGGTGTGGATAAAAATGCAGGGTGATGTGATCACAAAAGGCAGAGATTTCTTAAGGATTCCAAATTAGATTAACTGTTAGGCTAAAGATGCTGCTACTAATGCATCCCAGACATTACTATGGGTTATCCCTGTAGCATGATGTTACTAGCCTCATTTTATTTGGGCTCTGGTAGGAAGGTAATGTCTGGAAATTTAACCAGAGTCAGAACATCATCTGTGAAATAGCTGAATTTGCTGTATGCCGAGTCTCTGGGCCCTTCCATACAGCCCTATATCCCAGAATATCAAGGCAGAAAATCCCATAATATCTGCTTTGAACTGGATTATCTGAGTCCACACTCAGATAATGTGGGATTTTCTGCCTTGATATTCTGGGATATAGGGCTATGTGGAAGGGCCCTCTGATAATATATTTGGCTTCCAGTTACATTGTAAAATATTTGCTTTATTCCAGCAGTATCCCAGTGTCTAGTCCATTTATTCTATTTACAACGTTTCTCCAGGTATGGGTAAATGCTTAGCTCCCAAGAGAATGATGGTGAGAATACTATAGCGCAGTGTTTTTCCCAACCAGTGTGCCATGGCACACTAGTGTGCCATTAGCAATCATCAAGTGTGCCGTGGGAAATTGGCACTCTCCCCCCTCCTAGCAGCCCCCTCACAGGTTTCCAAGAAACAAATTGAGCCTCTCCTCTTGGAAATGGTTTTGTTTTTGTTTACTATTTTACTGGATTTTTCGAGAGAGCCCCAAGGGAACTGTTTATAACAGCTTCATGACATCCATAGTTAACTGGAAGCAAGTTTCACTCAGGGTGAAATTTCACAAAGGTCTGGAGAACAAGCTCTATGAGGAGCGGCTTGAAGAGCTGGGCATGTTTAGCCTGAAGAAGAGAAGGCTGAGAGAAGACATGTATAAAGATGTGAGAGGAAGTCATATATATGTTGTGTTCATCGAAACAGGCCCAAGTTTCACACTGAGTGTATAAATACATTTAAAAACATATTAACTATATGTATTACTGTGTTAGAGTGTAATTTTGTGTCATTTTGGTTGGTGGTGTGCCCCAGAATTTTGTAAATGTAAAAAGTGTGCCGCGGCTCAAAAAAGGTTGAAAAACACTGCTATAGCGCATATAATTCAGGGGTGTGTGCATTTTGTTTTACAAATAATCTGTAATCTTTTGGTTACCTTGAAAAAGACCTTGACTTCCAAGTTGAAACTCTTCCTTCTAGCATGGGAAAGGAGAGTAGAACAGGTATTAAAACATCAAGACCTGTAGTTTTGCGCATCTAATTGCTGCAATTGATTAAGGAAACAAAATAGAGAAGATCTTTCCTGGCTTCAGCCATATCCAAGGGGATTAATTTGTCACTCTTCAAAAACAACTCATTGGAGGAATACCCTCTTTGATTCTTTATTCTCACATTAATTAGGAGTAATAAGAACACTAGATACACTTGGTACTTAAAAATTAGGAGCAATAAATCTGCCATGCATCTCAAGGGGAGAAAAAACAACAAAGATAGGAGTAAAGAGAAAGGATGTATCAAAAAGACAAACCTGACAGTGAACATGATTCCCTTTAAAACTATTAGTGTTGAAAGAGAGAGATGAGAGGTGTATCAAAAGGATCTCGACCATGAAAAAAGTATTGCCCTTTTCAAGTTTTAGCATTTGGGGACAAGGGAAAGTCCAGGCACTTTGTGAGCTAATAAGAATCTGAATTGCTTTCTCTACAATCAATACAACAATTAGGTTCTTGGTAAAAGTTTTGAAATAGGAAAATAATAAGGATATTAGTATATTTATGGACCCATGTGGCATCTATGTAGCACCACACCAGAATAATTTCCATGTGGAACTAATAATAATAATACAATAATAATAATAATACAATAATAATATAATAAGTCCTAGAAACTTGGGAAGTGTCCGACGTGTGATCTAATACAACAACTAGCATAGTGATCTTGTTTGCTGTGTACTAATCTTGTTGTGTTTCAAATAATAAGAATAAGAATAATGAATGTTGCTGTAAGCCAGTCTGAGTCCCTCCATGGAGGTGAAAAGGTCGGGGTACAAAAATTTTAAATAAAAAAATTAATAATAATAACAACAACACTTTATTTATATCCTGCCACCATCTCACCAAAGGGATTCAGGACGGCTCACAAAAACACTCAGAAGTGCAACACACATAAAATACAACAAGTACATAAGCATATACAACAATGACAATGCAAGTTTACACAACAATTTTACATAAAACATCATATAACATTGATTTAAGAAACTTTAGCTACTGAAATGGAACAACCTCTGTTTTGGAGGCAGGCAGGATTTCCCGGGTAAAAGGGTTTTGCCCTCCTTTCATCCTACAACCCACTGTGTGACACAGAATTGAGATGGGCTTTAATGGCTCTTCTTAATGTTCTATCACATTAAGAATCATTAAGCCCAAAGAACAGCAGTGAATATATCAGCACAAGCTTGATCTCAGAAACATGACATAATAATCTATTTAGGGGGTAAACCTAAAAGAAATTAGGTTCTCCACCCTCATGGGTAAGTAATAGGGGGGGATATCTCCGGTCGTAATACTTTGATTTCCGTTAATTTTTTGTATTTGAAATTATTTTGACCCTATACCGACCCTCGTCGTCCAACCCGGAAGTAACCTGTCTAAATTGAAACCAGGTCAGCCATTTATGTAAAGGGCGCATTATTAGATCGTTTCCGCCCTTTCTTATCTTTAACCCACCTTTGGTTGTCAGCTGGCGAGAGGGGAGTGGAAGGCAGCATCTCCTCTCGCCAGAGTACACCTAAACAAGGGTTAAAAATAACCCCTGTTTGGGTCTTGGCTGGTGAGAGGAGGGTGCCAGGCTGCCCCCCCCCCCCCGCCTTCCTGTCGCCATCTGACACGTGGGTTAAAAGAAACGCGGATTGGTTACTGGGCTGGCAGAGGGGAAGGGAGGTGCCTCGCTTTGCCCCTGCCAGCTCAGAATCCAACCCGGGAGGAGTGGAGTGCTTGCTCTCCCTTCTTCCCTCCCCCCCCCAGCTGAGAGGCTTCTCGCATTAAATATAACGCACAATGCTTCGGAGCTCGGGGGGAGGGAGGAGTGGAGTGCTTGCTCTCCCTTCTTCCCTCCCTGCCCCCCCCCCCAGCTGAGAGGCATCGCACATTAAATTTAATCTGAGATGCTTCTGACCTGGGGGGGGGGGGTGGAGGGAGGGAAGAGTGGAGAGCAAGCCCTCCATTCTAGCCTCCCAGCTGGCGCAATCAATAAAAAAGAAAATTCGTTATTAATTACGTTTCAATAACGAAATTTAGTTTAAAAATTTCGGAAACATTTCTATAACAACCCAGCAATGGAAATCCCCCCCCCCCCGGGGGGGGGGGCATGAGTTTAGAATCAATGTTTTTATGGATCAACCACCCCTAGTAAGTAACAGAGTCACAAACTAATTCTGGAACCCTTTGATGGTGCAGTGATTCAGGGAAATGCAATTGAACAAAAGGGCTGCCCTGTTTGGCCCTACATGAGAAGTACCTTCACATTGAGTCCAACTATTAGCCCTGTAATGGTCAAAGGAATTCCTTGTCCTGAGCTCAGCAGCATCCCACTGATAGGCCTAGGAGAAAAATTGCATCTTGCCCATCAAGCTCAGTCAGCTGACCTGGGAAGCCAATTCAGTCTCCTTACATAACAAGAGTCTCAGCATAGCTAGTTGGAGCAACTTGCTAATAAGTATGGGAAGGCAGCCTCCTTGAGCTTTTGCTGGCTTCCAGAATTGGATTGTTTGTCTGCCTCAGATCCCAGTGCTTGCCTTTGGCCCCTACAACTGAAGCTTGCAGCTCTAAGCCTGCTGGGCAGCTCTTCAGAGAGCCGGGGCCTTCGGGGGTCTTTAGAAAAGAAATTCTTTGCTGGCTGGTTGCCATCGTCCTTGGCAATCCCAGAATAAGTTTCGCATTCTAGACAGGACAATAAGAAACTGTTTGTAGTGCCCTAAGAAGTCCACCTTGAGTCTTTGCCTGGAGAGAGAGGGTAAAACAGCAGAGATTGGCATGGTGGGAGCTCCCCCTTGTGTTTGAAGGAAAAACATTTCCAGCCAATACTGGTGTAGTTTTACCCTTTTACTAGACTAGACTAAATGGTGTGAGATCAGGCCTCCTCCACATGTAGTATGTTATACGGGGATTGCCCATAAAAAGTATTCAGAAGCTATGATTGGTAACTATTCTTTGATATGCCTTTCAGAGAACATGTGTTGGTCCTAACTGCTGGACCAATTGCAGTGACTTCTAATTTCATAGAATCAAAGGATTGGAAGAGACCACATGGTTCATCCAGTCCAAACCCGTTGTGTAGGAAGTCACAATCAACACACACCTGCCAGGAGAGAAATTTGTTTCAGGCTCGTGCTGAAATCTTTGTTTTGACTTCCAAAACCCTGAATGGCTTCATTGTTCTGTACCTTCAAGTCATTTCTAACTTAAAATTTATTTATTTATTTATTATTTCAAATTTGTATACCACCATTCCCAATGGTTCACAGCACATACAATACGATCATAAAATAGCGATTTAAACACAGTAAAACAATTTATACTAATACAGAAAGAGAAGACTGGGTCGGACCATTACAGACTGAACGCCTGCCGGAAGAGGTTGGTCTTACAAGCCCTCCGGAAAGAGGGCAGATCTGTTATAGCTCGGACCTCCACCGGTAAGGCGTTCAATAGATTGGGGGCTGCCACTGAGAAGGCGTGTTGTCTTGTAGATCGGTGTTTCCCAACCAGTGTGCCGGGGCACACTAGTGTGCCGTGAGCGATCATCAGGTGTGCCATGGGAAATTGGGACCTCCAGGAGGGGAGGGGGGAGAGTCTGGTGTGTTAAAGTACAAAAACCCTAAGAGACCTACCTCGATAAAGGCACTCCATGTGTGTTCATAGTTGGGCATATTGAGTATTCATTCCAAGTGTGGTCCAGAGCCATCATTATTTGAGTCCACAGTGCTCCCTGGATGTAGGTGAACTACAACTTCCAAACTCAAGGTCAGTTCCCAAGCAAACCCTTTCAGTACTTTCTGTTGGTCATGAGAGTTCAATATGCCTAGTTTGGTTCAATTCCATTGTTGCAAGAGTTCAGGGTGCTCTTTGTTTGTGTGTTAACTATAAATCCCAGAAACTGTAACTCCCAAATGTCAAGGTCTATTTTCCCCAAACTCCATCTGTGTTCACATTTGGGCATATT
The DNA here is from genome assembly GCA_030556195.1 of Anolis apletophallus. Classification (NCBI taxonomy): domain Eukaryota; kingdom Metazoa; phylum Chordata; class Lepidosauria; order Squamata; family Anolidae; genus Anolis; species Anolis apletophallus. Next base: position 87,365,020 of record JARBWK010000010.1, read on the forward strand.
GAGTATTCATGCCAAGTTTGGTCCTGATCCAACATTGTTTGAGTCCACAGTGATCTCTGGATATAGGTGAACTACAACTCCAAAACTCAAGGTCAATGCCCACTAAACTCTTATAGCATTTTTCTTGGTTATGGGAGTTCTGTGTGGGAAGTTTGTGTCTTTCTGCCATTCCTGCCAGGATATCTATGTTATGTTTATCGAAACAGGCCCAGGTTTCACACTGAGTGTATAAATACATTTTAAAACATATTAACTATATGTATTACTGTGTTAGAGTGTCATTTTGTGTCATTTTGGTTGGTGGTGTGCCCCAGGATTTTGCAAATGTAAAAAGTGTGCCACGGCTCAAAAAAGGTTGGGAAACACTGTTGTAGATGATAGCTGGCAGGTTCAGATAGATGGAATTTCCAAGAGATGTTGGTCTTCAGACCATAGTGATCTCTGGGGAGTATACGGGGAAAGTATGCCCTTCAAGTACGTTGGCCCCAGACCATGTAAGGCCTTAAAGTTTAACACCAACACCTTGAAGGCAATCTGATACTCGATAGGAAGCCAGTGCAGATGCTGAAGGACTGGTGTGATGTGACATGTCGATGCCACTCCAGCCAGCAGTCGAGCAGCAGCATTCTGCACTAGCTTGAGTTTCCGGGTCGCTGACAAAGGGAGGCTGATGTAGAGGGCATTACAGTAGTCTAGCCTCGATATGACCGTGGCCTGGATCACCATGGCTAGGTCGTTCTCGGAGAGGTAGGGCACCAACCACCTGGTCTGGCGCAGGTGGAAAAATGCTGCTCTGCTCACAGTGGAGACCTGTAACCCTATCACAGGATTTTCTTGGAAATAAGTTTTCAGAAGGGATTAATTGTTGCTTTCCTATGAGGTCCAGAGAGTGTCATTTTACCAAGATTGTCCACAGGTTTCCATGGCCAAGTAGAAATGCAAATCCTGCTCTTCAGAGTCATCTCACAACCTCTGACAATGTCTGCCACAGATGCAGGTGAAACATCAGGAGAGAATGCTTCTGGAACATGGCCATACAGCCCGGAAAACCTACAACAACCCAGTGATTATGGCCATGAAAGACTTCGAACAATACATAATCCAACACTCAAACTAGGATACCATATGGCCTCTTTCCTAAATGTCTTAGGGGCAGGACATTTGAAAAACTGCCTTCTTTCATATGAACTGCCCAAGAATCGGAACCCAATAGAAGTGTATTCCACCAATTTAAGAATTAACTTTGCCGAATACAGATTACAGGGCTTTATTCCAAAACCATGGGATTTCCTTGCAAGAAGGAAATCAGACTGACCCCATATTTAATAAACATCTGGAAGGCCATTGACACTATTATTCTGTCAAGACTTTAGCTTTCAAAATACATAATCAATAATTAAATGAATTTCTAAACTTTTTGCTGAATTAAATCAACAAATAAAACAATAATAAGAAACGGGATAATTTCAAGGAGTTACTCAGTAATCAATGACCATACTGTTGTGATAATTATAGCTTTAGCCATAAGAAACTGGAGTTGAAGTAGCTGATGTAGTGTGGCTGTTGTCCTCTGTGTTTCTAATATGGCTTGCTGTAGGGCCTTCCTTATTTTTTTATAACAGGGAAGGGCTGAAATTCACTGGAAAAGCATATCTACTGCACTAAAGATGGACAACCATGCAGGTGGTCACCCTGCCATTCTTCCATTTCACCTTCAAAACGGTGAATAGCATTGTGTCATTTTGAAGGTGAAAAGGGTGGGAAAGAACACATTTCAGAGGGAGTGGGGGCGCATATGGAGTTTGGGAAGGATAGGTTTTTGTGCTTATGTGCATCTGGTAATAGTTTAGGCATGATTTTATGATGGTTATCACCCCTAGACAAATAATAATACACTTTATTTATACCTCGCCAACCATCTTTCCAAAGGGGACTCGGGGTGGCTTACATGAGGCCAAGCCCAGTAGTACAATACAGCAAAATAAATACAGAACAACAGAACTAATATCACAATAAAATAAATAAAACAGAGGAATGTAATAAAACAACAACAATAAGCAATCACAATAGGCAGGCCAAACGTACAACATAAAATGATAAAAACTCTGGTTGAGATAAAAAAAGGGGGGGTATTTGTAAGGGAGGAATTCGTAGGGGACGGAATAGTGGAGGCAGGACTTCGTACAGGCGGAGGGAAGTGCAATATAAAGTGCAACATTATGAGAGGAACAACAAGAAAGAGGTATATGGTCACTCTCCAAAGGCGCACCAGAAAAGCCAGGTTTTGAGATCCTTCTTGAAGGCTGCTAAGGTAAGGGCTTGCCTAATCTCACCAGGCAGTGAATTCCAAAGTCGAGGGGCAACAGCGGAGAAGGTTCTCTCCCAGGTTCCCACAAGGCGAGCCTGTGATGGAAGAAGGGGCGAAAGGAGGGGCTCCCCCGAGGATAGAGAGATCAAGTAGGTTTGTGGAAGGAGATGCGGTCAGGAAGGTAAGTGGGTCCCAAGCTGTTTAGGGCTTTATAGGTGATAACCTGCACCTTGAATTGGGACTGGAAAATAAACGGCAGCCAGTGGAGCTCAAACAGGGGGGTTGACCGCTCCCTTTAGTTCGCCCCCATTAGTAATCTGGCTGCTGAACGTTGGAGTTTCCACGCTGTCTTCAAGGGTAGCCCCACAGAGTGCATTGCAATAGTCCAATCTAGAGGTAACTAAGGCATGGACCACCATGGTCAAGTCAGACTTCATGAGGTATGGTCACAGTTGGTGCATGAGTTTTAATTGTACGAAGACCCTCTCAGCCATCACCGACACTTGGGCATCAAGCGTCAGCGCTGAGTCCAGGAGGACACCCAAGCAGCGGACCTGTGATTTCAGGGGAAGTGCAACCTCATCAAGTACAGGTTGCCACCCAATACCCTGGTCAGATGAACAACTGACCTGGAGGACCTCTGTCTTGTCAGGATAAATCTTCAGCTTGTTCTTCCTCATCCAGATCATCACAGGCCCATTCCAGAGAGTCTCCCCAGAAGGATGCAATGGTTGATGGTATCAAAAGCTGCTGAGATGTCCAAGAGAACCAGCAGGGTTATACTCCCCTTGTCCAGTTCCCTGCAGAGGTCATCCACCAAGGCGACCAAAGCCAGCTTGGTACTGTGCCCAGGTCTGAAGCCAGACTGCGAACGGTCCAGATAATCGATCATCAAGAAATCCCTGAAGCTGAGAGGTGACCACCCACTCCAGAAACTTACCCAAAAAAGGGAGGTTGGAGATTGGTCTGTAGTCGTTGCGCACGGATGGGTCAAGAGAGGTCTTTTTCAGTAAGGGTTTTACCACCGTCAGCTTAAAGCAGGACAGGAATTTTCCCTGACCCAAAGAAGCATTTAGTATAGTGACAAAACAACAACCCCTCTCTGGCCAGTTTAACTATCCAGGAAGGACAAGGATCTAGAGCGCAAGTGGTCGCTCTCACAGCCCCAAGGATCCCATCCACGTCATCAGGTAGAACAAGACAAAAAAAATCCCATAAAATCGGACAGACAGGTGCCTCGGTTATCTCATCTGGCATTGCATTTAAACTTGTGTCTAGCTCAAGACGTATCTGAGCAACTTTGCATAGATACAAGAGTCCAGTGGTCTTTAGCATGCATTCCAAGGAGATATATTTTTCTCCACTTTGCTTTCCACTGACTGCATCCCAGATTCAGGATTTTCCATATAGGGCAAGGGAAGACAAAAATGTCTGAGCTCCATCCATTCACTGTAGCACATGGGTTGCTATGCTTGTACTGCAGCTCCCATACATTCTAATCAATGTAGCTGGTGGACAGTTATAATGGGAGATTTAGTTCAACAACATCTAGCAGGCCACTCGCTCCTCTTCCTAGGTGTAGTGAATACTGAGTTAGTTGGTTTGACTTGACAAATGGCACCTTCTGTGTTCCTCTACTCACCCAACCTTGTGTCTGTGCTTTGACTAGACCACACTAGCCTTGCCTGTCTTTCATAAAGTTATGTTTCATTTTCTCCTGTCAGCTTCATGTATGTCAACTATATTCCTTCAAGTGGTAGTGGATCTCGCTATATAAGAGACTCCCTTGGCATTTGAATGTGGCAACTTCCAAGCTATATCAAATGTAGATGTGGTTAGTGGAGTAATTTAGCACACTCAGTTCCATTTGCGAGAACTTAGTAAAAGGGTATACAACAAATGATGTACAACAACAACATATGCAATATACTAATGTGCAAAAGTGATATACAACAACAATACATAATAACATTATATACAACATGTAGGTTATTTGTGTACCTCATCTAGGAGCTAACTGTGCTCACACACTATTTTATTTGAGAATTGAGAATTGGAAATTGGGAGGAACTTTTCGTTCTAGTATTGAGTTTTTAGTAGCTGAACTTTTTGGACTTGAGATGTTTTGCAAGATGCGAAGACCTTTTTGTGAAATGTGCTTTTAAGATTCAATGAAAATGAGAGTAGATAAACTTTTTGATTAATGTATCATAACCCAACATCTGAGAAGTGTAGCTCTTAGCTGCTCCCTCTACATTCAAATACAGTGGAGAAACGTGCCAAGAGGAAGGCACAGAAAGCCAACCTTGACTGGGACCGCCTTCCACCTGGAAAGCGATGTCCTCACTGCGGGATAACATGCAGATCAAAAATAAGGCTCCACAGCCACCTACGGACCCACCACCAAGGCACTACACTTGGAAGGACCATCATCCTCAGGCTACAAGGGATCACCTAAGTAAGTAAGTAAGTCTGGCATATGAATGACAATCATTAATGACAAAAAGCCATATCAGTTATTTCCTATTTACACTTGGAAAGGTAAAACTACTTAATTTCTGAAAAGATAAAAATGTAATTGCAGGACTTAGAGTAAAGTTATTTATTTATTTATTTGAAACGTTTGTACCCCAACCTTCTCACCTCTATCGTGGGACTCAGACCGGCATTTCAGCAAAAGTCAATGCTATAAAATTTAAAAACAATTACCACAACATATTAAAATACATAAACATACATAAAAATCCCAGCATAAAACCACATCGCCACTAAAACAATTCCACTCGACCTGTAAACGCGGTCATTCATTCAGACAATAGCCAATCTCAGCCTATTCTGGGAAGGCTTGGTTCCACATCCAAGTCTTCACCAGCCTCCTAAAGGACAACAGAGAGGGGGCAGACCTAGCATCACTTGGGAGAGAGTTCCACAGCCGAGGGGCAGCCACAGAGAAGGCCCTGTCCCTCATCCCCATCAGCCGCGCTTGCAAAGCTGGTGGGACCGAGAGCAGGGCCTCTCTGGAGGATCTTAATGTCCTTGATGCTTCGTAGGGGAGAATCCGTTTGGACAAGTAAACAGGACCGGAACCATATAGGGTTTTGTAGGTCAACACCAGCACTTTGAATTGTGCTCGGAAGCTAATTGGCAGCCAATGCAGCTGGCGCAACAGGGGAGTTGTGCGCTCCCTGTACCCCGCTCCTGTTAGTAACCTGGCTGCCGAACGTTGGACTAATTGCAGCTTCTGAGCAGTCTTCTGAGGCAACCCCACATAGAGAGCATTGCAGTAGTCTATTCGGGATGTTAAGATCTAGCTAACACTTTTGGTAAGGGTTCTTTGATACGAATGGACTGCAAACAGACTTTCATTACACCTCATGCACTCAAATTATGGAAAATTGTATCAGAAACAGAATAATGTGAACATGAGCGGTGGTTGTATGGGGTGCCAAGATATTTTCCCACATTTCATCAAGCAAGTCCTCATAAAATCCTCTTTCCTTAGGCTGTTTCCTTTATGACCTGCTTGTTTCAAGTAATTAGAAGATGTATTTCCATGCTGGTGGCTCCTTTGAAACAGAAAATGTCTCACTCTTTACTTTTTCCTCAACAAAAAAAAGTGTGTGAGAGGGCAGAGAGGGAAGGGATACAGCCTGTGAATATATGTTTTATTTTGCAAATGTGAGAGCTTGCAACATGGTAGCATAACCTAGTTCAGTGTTTCCCAACCAGTGTGCCGTGAGCGATCATCAGGTGTGCCGTGGGAAATTAGAAACTTCAATACCCTTTCTTCCCCCTTGTGCCAAACATTTTTTCTTCTCCACTCAGGCTCCCTTCTCCCCAGCCTCAATCTGCTCGCTTTGCCTCGTTTTGCTCATGCTGCCGCTTCTGTGGGAGGAGAGAGGGAGAAAGATGTGACCCGTGCGGGCGCGACTGCGCAGATTCGCCCCACATCTTCCTCCCCCCCCTCCACAGTGCTCTCTGGATATAGGTGAACTACAACTCCAAAACTCAAGGTCAATGCCCACCAAACTCTTATAGTATTTTCTCTTGGTTATGGTAGTTCTGTGTGGGAAGTGTGATTCCATTCAATCATTGGTGGAGTTCAGAATGCTCTTTGATTGCGGGTGAACTATAACTCCCAGCTGTTGAGCAAGACCTTTGGGTGTGTCTTTCTGCCATTTCTTCCAGGATATCTATGTTATTTTCATCAAAACAGGCCCAGGTTTCACACTGAGTGTATAAATACATTAAAAAAACATATTAACTATATGTATTACTGTGTTAGAGTGTCATTTTGTGTCATTTTGGATGGTGGTGTGCCCCAGGATTTTGTAAATGTAAAAAATGTGCCACAGCTCAAAAAAGGTTGAAAAACACTAACCTAGTTGACTGATCTGGGTGCAGTTTTTTGAACTGCCCCAAACTGGAGGTGGTGGAATTGAGCGGGTCGCCTTGCCTCTCTGTTGATAAACAGCTCTCTATTTGCATACAGTTGTTCCCACCTTTGACCTCCCCCTCCCGGAAACGTAAAACAAAATACTGTTTCATTTAGACAGTTGTGAGATGGGGAGGTAATGGCCGAGAATCTAAAAAGGGGTTTAGCAGTAATTAAATCTAGGCTGCTTGGAGAGATATGCCAAAATCCATGCCACTGCGTTTCAAAGGGAAATGAAGTTGATCAGATTAACAAACCACTTAACATGTAAACAGGGGGCTTTAAGTTCCACAACCAGTGGCTCATACTTCAGTATCGAAGAGAAAGACCTCGCCAATTGTGTTCTGATACTCAGAATTGCAAATCCAAAAGGGGAACATAATTTTGACCATTTTTGTCAATACCCCTGGAAAAGTAATAATTTGGAAAAGTTTATCCCCGATATAAATAAGACCAGAATTATCCATTCAAAAGGTACCTGGGTTTATTTGAAATACATTGATGTTCTCTAACCCTTTCCCTCCTCCACCAATAAAGGACTGCGTCCAATTTGTATGTTATTCGGATGAAATGGTTTAAGCAAGAGAAAACGAGGAGTTTGGGGTAAAAAAAACATAAATGAAGGAGCCGCTCCATAGAAGAAATGAAGTGCTATCACCGAAATCTTTATTTATGTGAAAAGAAAGGGCTAAAACATTACCTCAGAATTCAAGATTACAACATCAGTGGGACATAATGTAAATCCATTCTAGTGGCGAAACATCAGAAGCCATAATCCTTTTTCAAAGACCTTTTGTTATTTTAATGTCTGACAAATTATGCTTTTTTTTTTTAGAGAAAGAGAAGAAAAACACTTACATTTAAGAGGTTTCTTTTACTTCAGCAAAAGTAGTTTCCCCGGTTTAAAAGTTTTTAATTTTCTACAACCAATAGTATCTTTTAGTCTGGCGAAGTATTAACTGAAGAGCAGGATTCTTTAGTTTCAATAGGTTCCAGCACAAAGTTACCACCAAAGACTTTTTTTTTACCCTGCATCAAGTTGTTATGGCAACTCTACTTCTTAAAAAAAAAACACTTAAAATTTAGCATAGCCTTTCGTTTGTTTTTTATTCGTTATTTATTTATTTACTATTTTTATATGTCGCCCTTCTCAACCCGGAAGGGGACTCAGAGCGGCTTACAGCAAACAACATTACTGTCATAGCACAACACACCAGCACTACACATCACAATGCACTGACTACAACATATCGCAATATTGCTTACAGCAAACAACAATATTGCCAGAATGGCTTAAAATGTACATATAAAAATATTGCCGGAGTGGCTTACAGCAAACTGAAAAAACAACAATTAACATTACTGTCATAGCACAACATCAGCACTACACATCATACTGCACTACAACATATCGCAATATTATTAGCAATACTGCATGTAATACAAATATACAAATTATAATATCACGGCGTAATTATTATATCACATTATCAGTGGCAGTATTATACTGTGTTACATTACAACACCACCAATACCAAATGCATATACAACACACCATACCGTAATCATACTATTATTAGTAGTAGTAGTATTACATTACAATTATTATACTATAACATAATACAATATATTGACATTATAATATATTATACTATATTAAATTATAATGTAATATAACATTATATTATATCATATTATTATATTATATTATTTATAAAATAATAAATAACATTATTTATTTGGTAGCTGGTCCTTCAGATTCAAGTTATGATAAAACGTATATTTACATGTTGGCTCCTCTATAAGAAAACCAAATACAACATTTAAATCACCCATAATTTCACTAGGAAAATGTTTCTTCTATACAAAGCAAAATGTAGAGTGTCCATGTTAGTGACACTCTCATTAAATATAAAGCACTTGGGATTGTGTCTGTATGCCTTCAAGTCTTCTGTCAACTAACGGTGATCCCATTCATCTTTTCCATAGGGCTTCCTTAGGCAAGGAATAATTAGAGGTATTGTTGAAGGCTTTCATGGTTGTTGTGTGTTTTCCAGGCTGTATGGCCATGTTGGGAAGTCAGACTTGGCCACGGTGGTCCACGCTCTGGTTACATCCCGTATAGACTACTGCAACGCTCTCTACGTGGGGTTGCCTATGAAGACTGCCCGGAAGCTGCAATTAGTCCAGTGCGCAGCAGCCAGACTACTAACGGGAGCGGGGTACAACTCCCCTGTTGCGCCAGCTGCATTGGCTGCCAATTAGCTTCCGAGCACAATTCAAAGTGCTGGTGTTGACCTACAAAACCCTATATGGTTCCGGCCCTGTTTACCTGTCCGAATGTATTCTCCCCTATGAACCGTCAAGAGTGCTAAGATCGCCTGGAGAGGCCCTGCTCTCAGTCCCACCACCTGCGCAGGCGCGTCTGTTGGGAATGAGGGACAGGACCTTTTCTGTGGTGGCCCCCCGGCTGTGGAATTCCCTTCCAAATGAAATTAGATCCACCCCCTCCCTCCTGACTTTTAGGAAATGGGTGAAAATGTGGCTGTACAATGAGGCCTTCACAGAATGAAGAAGGAGATCGCGAAGGGACTAAAGTCGCTAACCACTTGATACGGATCGAATATATGGGTTAAGTTGGACTTGATTTTACTTTGGCGAAAGGCTTTTCAAATGTATTTATTGTATTTTATTGTACATTTTATTGCAAATTTGTGATGCTTTTAGATTTTAAATGTTAGCATTGAATACTTGCTGTTTGCCGGTCTGAGTCCCCCTTCGGAGGTGAGAAGGCCGGGGTATATAAGTTATAAATAAACAAACAAATGTTCCAGAAGCATTCTCTCCTGATGTTTCACCTGCATCTATTGCAGGCATCCTCAGAGGTTGTGGAAGAACTTCCGGACTGTAAGAGTTGTTTAGCAGTGGAACTCTCTGTCTCAGAGTGTGGTGGAAGCTCCTTGGAATCTTTTAAACAGAGGTTGGATGGCCATCTGTCAGGGATACTTTTTGCTTTTCCTGCATGCCAGGGGATTGGACAAGATGGCCCATGTGGTCTCTTCCAACTTTATTATTCTATGATTTTATTATTCTTCCTGCTACCGGCCTGGGCTACTTTGATTTTTATTCCCATTGACTCCAATTTTGTAATATATACACCAGGTTCCATGAATTTAGATATCCAGGTATCTTGGCTAATGGTATTTCTACTGTACACATGTTGAGGATCTCAACAGATCTATGACATGAAAACGTTTTCAGTATAAATTGTGTGCACAGCAGGCTTAGTTTTTGGAGTGTTATTTTCAGTGCTCTTGGGGATGAAGATAATTTCCCTTGTATTCAACCTAAACATGCCCGTGTGGTAAAATAAAATAAGAGCATCCAATAAAAGCAGCTCTATTGCTCTCATGTAATTTATTGCCTAATGCTCAGCAGCCGGAGATTTAGAAGGCGCTCCAGCACTGTCTACATGTTTCCCCTTGTGGCAGATAATAGATAACTGTTAATAGACTTGCTTATAAAGTTTATTTAAAGGGAGAACTTAAACTGTATTATTTTTTTCATGGAGGTGTGAACATTGCTAAGCTCCTTAAGTCTCCGTGTATAAGTATTATCAGATAGGTTCCTTAGGATGCTAATATGCATTAATATGAAACTCAGAAACCAGCTTGCACTGGTATTATGTAGATAGGGCTATTCTGTAAATAATGGTCTTTTCAGATATTGAGAGACTATTGGGATTTTGGAATGCTCTGTTCCTTCCAAGTGTAATACTAGTAGCACAAAGCACTCTCTGGCTGTTGTCTTAACTCTCACAAGATCACCAGCGCTTTCATTCAATATTTTGTTTACATTGGGTTTTTAAAAAAAGAGATACATTATGTTTGATGATGCTTATGGATTTTGGGGGGTGGGGGTGGGGAGATATATCTCTGCACAAGCTTTGGATATGAGAGCAGAACAGGGCAATTTCAAATATTGCTGGCCTAGACCTCCCTCTAGAACAGAAAGCTTATCTTGTGCATTTAAACTAGCAGTCCAAAACAGAAAGACATATATGTGTTACATATGTGATATATGTTTCAAAAATACAGTTCAACCTAATGTGTGCATAGAACTGGTATCCATTGTTTCACTTATGCAGATCCAACAAAATATGTGTTCTCTGGGCTTTTTCTAGGTCCTATTATGTGACTGACAGTATGGTCTCCTTGGGTTGGAAGTCCTTCATTTCAACAGGATTCATTATTCTCTATGGCAGGGGTGCTCATTAGGTAGATCGCAATCTACTGGTAGATTGCATAGGGCGTCCTGGTAGATCACAGGCAGGGTGGGAGGAAGGCTCAGTCCTGCCCCACAGGCTCCCAATGCCATCCAAGTGCTGCCGGCCCTGGGTTATCTGAGGTCCTTTCCACACAGTTGAATAAAATCCCATGTTATCTGCTTTGAATCAGATTACATGGCAGTGTGGACTCAGAAAACCCAGTTCAAAGCAGATATTGTGTTATATGTTTCACATTTTTGTAGTGGGTAGGTAGATCATTTTGGCTTGGTTGTTTTATAAGTAGCTCACATGCTGAAAAAGTGTGAGCACCCCTGCTCTATGGTTTTGCATATCTACGAATACAGGGTTATGTTAGGCAGGATACAATGGACAAGTATAAAGATGCAGAGTTGTCTGTTCTGCTCCACAGTCACACAAGGTATGGGATACTTAGATAGTACCATTTTGCCAGGTTGTCTTTTGATCTGCCCACTATGCTTTAAAGTCTATTCAGGGACTTCCCAGTTGCCCATTCTTGGTTTGCCCCTGGAGGAAGACCCTTGTGGGTGGCCACCCAGTTAGGATTTCCTGGTTTAGCTGCCCAGAGAGATACTCTTGCTGTTGCTGGGGGGACGCCAAGAGGAGTGATAGTTCTCATAAAGCTTTTCCTTGATTTCAGTCTACTGGGAGGAGGCTGGTAGCCATGTAGTGGATGGTTTCACAGTGTTCAACCTTATTTCTCTCACATTTAGCAGCAACTACCCATCGCACATCCTTTTGGGGGGGGGGGGGGCAACGCCAGCTAGCTTGTAGCTTATCAACAGGCGTAGGTTTAAGACATCTTGTGATTATTCTGCATGTTTCATTCGATGCTATGTTCACGTGCTTTGCATGGGCAGACCTATGCCAAACAGGGCAGGCATACTCGGCAGTTGAGTAAGACAAGGGCAGGGCTGATGTTGTTATTAATTTTGGGTCTGCACCCCATGTGCTGCCAGTAAGTTTTTGCATGATGTTATTGCATGCAGCTACTTTGTGCTTGGTGTTGAAGCACAAAGTTTTCTATATTCTAGTGTTCTTGGTTTTCTATATTCTAGTGTTCGATCTAAGGTGACACTGAGATATTTAGGATGGAAACAATATTGAAGTTCTTGACCTTCCCAGGTGACTTTCAATGTCCTGTTGGCTTTACAGTTGCGTAGATGGAAAGCACACACTTCTATCTTGGCAGGGTTAGGCTTCTGGTGGTTATCTTTGTAATAGCTTGAGGGATCTTTGAAGGCATTAGTAAGTTGGATTTCAAATGTTTCAAAGTCTTTTGTTTGTGTTGTTAGGCCAAGGTCATCAGCATATATAAAGCTCTTTGTGAGTGTTGGTTGTGGCTGATCGTTAGTAAAGATATTAAACAAGGTTGGTGCAAGAACGCTGCCTTGGGATAAGCCATTCTTTTGCCTCCTCCATCTACTTTTTCTCCCTTGAAACTTCACATAGAAGCTACGGTTTGCTAGGAGAGTCTGGATAGTTTTTGTGAAATCATAGTCTCAGGTCATAGGGTAGACTTTCTGCAGCATTTTCCTATATTGCACCGTGTCATAGGCTGCTGTAAGGTCAACAAAAACTGTTCCAGTAATGCAACCTTTCTCATATCTTTCCTTGATGTACTCAGTCAGATTAAGAATTTGGGCTGTACAATTTTTCCCCTGGTCTGAAACCTGCTTGTTGTGCAATAAGCTGGGGTTCAATGACAGGTCCTAATCGATTTAATAATATCCTCTCATATACTTTATATAGATGACATAGGAGTGAGATAGGCCAGTAGTTCCTGGCATTGGAAGCGTCTTTACCAGGTTTAAAAATTGCAGTTTTCCTCCATAGTCTGGGAATCTGTTTGTGTGCCAAGCATTGATTGTAAAATTTCAAAAGCCAGTTTTCAGCTTTGGGCCCCAAGTATTTGATTTGCTCCATCATTAAGTCATCTAGACCAGGTGCTTTACCAGTTTCACATCACTTATTAGCTTCTCTGAGTACTTTCAGGTTTATGGGAGATGTCAACTGTGGTGGGTTTCAAGTTCTGGCACCCTGTTGATTATCACCTTTACTTTTCTACAGTTGATTTTCCCATTCTGAATTAGCTGGTGTGCTATCTGGTCTGGTGTTATGTTTGCATGTCCACAATTGACCATACAATGATAATATCTCTACGTACCATTTGCTTATTCTCGATCACTGATTCTCAAAGTGGGCGGTACCACCCCCTGGTGGGCAGTGAGGTGATCCAAGGGGGTGGTGGGAGGCTCAGGGGAATTTGGGGGACGGTGAACCCCTTTAAGGGGGCGGTAAACGATTGGCCATTTAGGAGGGGTCGCGCGGCCCTCTTTTTGGCTCCGCCCCCTTTGCTTTGACCTGCATATTAGATATTTGGATTAGAATTCATAAGAGTAGCAAAATTATTTATGAAGTAGCAACGAAAATATAGTTGGGGGTCACCACAACATGAGGAACCTTATTTAGGGGTCATGGCATTAGAAAGGTTGAGAACCACTGCATTAATACATATACAGTATATTTCTGTTTAATTGCTATTAAATTTTAAAAAAATAATTTCTAGGGGGGCGGTGAGTAAATTTTTTTCTGGAAAGGGGGCGGTAGTCCAAAAAAGTTTGGGAACCATTGTTCTAGATAGGACATTCATGGGTTTCTCCCATATCTCTATGGGGTCATGTGGGGGATGGTTGACTAGTTACAATTTGTAACAGGTTAGCTGGTTTAATGGCGGGACAGAGACGGGGAGAAAAATACATTTCTCCCAAATCCTTCCTTTCTGGAGATATGTGGGCATGTGTTATTTTTACACCAATAACTGTACTTATGAAGAATCTTATGATCACACTGTTGCACTGGGGAAGAAAAAAATAGGGTTTGTATCAGTAAATTAATCTGCTAATTTTCATATTATAGTTCTCGTCTGGGGACAGCATGCAGCTGAAACAGATTGGAAAGATTGGGCTTGGGAATGGAATGTATTGATGTGAAATATATACATGTTCTGAAAAGAAACAATCTGGGGACAGGGAAAATCAATTGATGCACAGCATTTATATTCTGAGGGCTATACTTAAGATATAGATGTTGACTCTTTGTATCTAGCCCACACAGAATGGGGTGAAAATGTTAGGGCATATTCTATATAAGGAAAGAGCAGCTATAGCAAACAAGACATACAGATGTAAAGGAGAAAGCTTATCTGTATGCCGAACTGTAGCAAGGTACTTTTATTTGTGTGTTTGTGGCACTTACCTGGAACTTAAAAGGAGGGGGGGGGGTCACTCAACACTTACAAGCAAGTCATTATGAATTTTGCTTATTTACATGTGTTTTTAAAACAATAATATAGAATACAGTGTAGTAGTCATCATTGTGTCACCTTAGGCCAGTGTTTCCCAACCATTTTTGAGTCGCGGCACATTTTTTACATTTACAAAATCCTGGGGCACACCACCAACCAAAATGACACTCTAACACAGTAACACATATAGTTAATATGTTTTAAAATGTATTTATACACTCAGTGTGAAACCTGGGCCTGTTTAGATGAACACAACATATATATGACTTCCTCTCACATACTTATACATGGCTATCATGTCTTCTCTCAGCCTTCTCTTCTTCAGGCTAAACCTGCCCAGCTCTTCAAGCCGCTCCTCACAGGGCTTGTTCTCCAGACCCTGGCATTCGGCAGAGCCCTTCCTTTGCCTTGAGGAGGATCTTTGGGGAGGGAAAGAGGGAGAAAGAGCTGCTAGGAGGGGGAAGAAAGGGTATTGGAGGTTCCAATTTCCCACGGCACACCTGATGATTGCTCACAGCACACTAGTGTGCCGCGGCACATCGGTTTGGAAACACTGCCTTAGGCACTGCCAATTATTAACAATGTGCTGAGGAGGCACAAATTGCAGACGAAAGGGATAGATGTGCCAAGAGAAAGGCACATCAAGCAAACCCTTTCCGGGTCCTCAGTCTATCTGGAAATGTATGTCCTCACTGCAAAAGACCACATGGATCCAGAATAGGTCTCTACAGTCACTTACAGACCCATTACCAAGACTCTACTTCTGGGTGACAATCATATTCGGACACAAGGGATTGCCTATGATGATGATGCATGTTTTTACATTGATAACATATAATACAATGTAGTATAACATTGATAACATGTAATACAATGTAGTATTTATCATCATCGTGTCAACTGAGACAGTTAAAAATGTTGGAACCATGAAGCCAGTGACTATGATAACTGAATGCAAAATGAACTGCTACAGTATTGATTAAACTATAACATGTATGTATTAGGGGTGGAAATCTCCGGCCGTAATACTTTGATTTCCGTTAATTTTTCGTATTTAAAATTATTTTGACCCTATATCGACCCTCGGAGTCCAACCCGGAAGTGATGTTTCACAACTGAAGCCATGATCGTCATTTCCGTAAAGGACACATTATTAGGTCGTTATTAACCCGCGATGCTTCTGAGCTGGGGGGGAGGGAGGGAAAAGTGGCAAGTTTGCCCTCCATTCTTCCCTCCCTGCCCTGCCAGCTGAGAGGCATCTCGGATTAAATTTAATCCGCGATGCTTCTCAGCTGGGGGGGAGGGAGGGAAGAGTGGAGAGCTTTGCGCATGCGCTGAAGCAGTAATGACTTAATAGCGAAAATTCGTTATTAATTACGTTTCAATTACAAAATTAATTTAACATTTTTCGGAACACTTTCTATAACAACCTACCAATGGAAATCCCCCCCCCCCACGAGTTTAGAAACATTTTTTAATGGATCAACCACCCCTAGTATGTATCGCGCAAAAGGAAAACAATATGGATCAGGCATGGGCAAACTTCGGCCCTCCAGGTGTTTTGGACTTCAACTCCCACTATTCCTAACATCCTATCATCTGTTAGGAATTGTTCAAGTTGAAGTCCAAAACACCTGGAGTTTGCCCATGCATGATATAGACTCTATTAAAAAATAGAGAGAGAGAGAACACCAATAAGGTTCTCTCCTATATCCTCACCAAAAGTAACTTCTATGATGGTGAAACTGAGCGAAAGTATTCCTCGAGGATTTAAAACTCAGACAGACTCATTTTGAGACATGTGGCTGCTCAAACATATAGTTTGGATGCAAGACTCGATAAGTATGATACTGGCTATTGTATCCAGAAATAGCATCATGCTATGATAAGAACAAAAAGAGATTATGCAGAGCTCAAAAAAGTTATCTCCAGACTGGAGTGATAGGCATTAAAAATTGCCTTCTGATTAGACTCCTGATCAGTCTACTGCAATGTGCTCTGAGACTGCTCTTCAAAGGAGTTCAGAAGTTACAGCTAGTGCAAAATACAACAGCCAGACTGCTGCCACATGTGTTTTAGAGACTGTATAACACCAATTGTACAAGAACTGCACTGGCTTCCAATTGGCTTCCAAGCTCAAGTTGAAAGTTTGACGTACAACACCCGAAATTCTTTAAGACCTTGATATCTAAAAGACTCCTTCATCCATATGAATGTGCCTCAAATTGTGGGTGTCTCACAACTCCATTAGACTAGTCTGGCAGGAACACACAACAGATCTTTCACTGCAGCCACAGCCCATCTTTTAATCTCCTTTCTAAGGAACATCATCTTGTCTCTATCCCTTTTGAGTTTTGGTGGGCAGCTAAGGCAGAATTACTTTGCTCGGCCTTTGTGACGCCCCACGGGGCTGTTTTATATCTGTACTAGCTGTACCCGGCACGCATTGCTGTGCCCTATTTTGGAGATGCGAGGAAGTCTGAGTATGTAAGGGATGGAGTTGTTGTTAGTTATGGTGTTGTTGGGGTCATGGCTGTGTTGTTGTGGGTTGTTTTGGTGGGTGGGATGTTGGAGTCCTATGGAGTTGTTGTTGTGTGGTGTTGCTGGCGTTCTGCATAGCTTGTGGATATACAATGTTTTTTGTCTTTCCTTCTGCTGTGTTGATGTAGAGGTTGATGCGTGTGTGGGTGGGGTACTTTGGAAGTGAGTGGAGCTACTTGAAATCCCATTATCCATGGTGTGTCCTCCTCTAATCTGCAGTTGGATGGAGTGTGGGTCATGGGGGGCATTGTTTGCCAAGTTTGGTCTTTATCGGTCTTGGTTCTACTGGTAGGACACAGTGGTCTGTGAGGAATGATGGGTTTTGAAGTACTACAAATCCCATTATCCATGGAGGTACTTCAAGTCCCATAATCCATGGTCCACCCTCCTCCAAACTGTAGTAGAATGTAGCGTGGGTCATAGGGGCTCTGTGTGGCAAAGTAGGTTACTGTAAATTCAGGCCATACACAATGTCCCATGAGCTGAGGCCTAGTCAGGAACAGCAAGTTAATGAAGCCTTACTTTCAATTCAAGCCATACACAATGTCCAATGAGCTGAGGGCTAGTCGGGAGAATCAAGTTAATGAAGCCTTACTGTCAATTCAGAGCGTAAACAGCATTCCATTAAGTGAGGCCTAGTCAGGGAAATTAAGTTAATGAAGCCTTACTGTCAATTTTGGGCGTGGTCTGTGATTTGTAGGGGTGTAAATTTTCTGTGGGAAGTGAATTGGGTGTTTGTGTTTGTGCCTCAGCCCTTTGCCTTATCCTCCTCTGACAGTTTATTATGGGTCGGAATGTTCATGTTGGCTGGCCAGTACAGGAGTTATGCAAATCCGCCCTTATTGGCAGCCAATCATGTTGTCAGAATGTAGAGGCTGGGAGAGTCGTTGGCAGGCCCGGAGGATGCTGGGAAATGTAGGGTTTTTTAACTCATTGTTTTAGGTTTTGGGGGGGAAAGCTTCTTTGCTACAAACCTACCTTGACTGAGGCCTATTTCTGTTGGCAAGTTTGGTGTCTCTGCGTTGTAAGGTTTCTCTGTTTGGGACGGTCGTTCCATGACGACTCTTCCTTTATATATATAGATTATGTACCTGTTTGCCTTCACCTGCAAGGCCTTTGTCCTCAGCCATGTGGACTGTGATGTGCCTGGCTCCAAACCTGGCATCACCACCCTGAACTCCTCCCCTTTCTGAGGTCATCTGAGGGGCAGGACTTCCTCTCTTTGGCCATTCCAGCAAAGAGCTCATGGACGAAGCAGGCTGAAATCTGGAGTCTACGCTCAGACAAAGCACCTTCGTTCACGTATAGCCTACCCTACACTCAACCAAAGAATTCAGTAATAGGAAGGGCCTTCAACAGAGACTGTATTTCTTTGGGGACCCACAGACTTCTTGCGCCAGAGGAGCAACAGGATACCTGGAACCTAAAAGAAAGCACCATCACTCTGCAAACTAAGAGGCAAGTGATAGATCCCTTTTCTCAAAGGACCTTTTCTAGCAACCAACAGCAAGCTTTTTGAGCCACCAGCATTTTACTGGTTCTTATTAAACAAACTTGTTTTGAGTTCACCCTTTTTGAGTCCTGAACTCATTGCTTAGAGACTCTCCGGGTTTCTTGTGCATGGGAAGGCTAGAACGCGAACCTCAGGGTCTATAGAATTCATCCATCCTTTTAAAGCCCCTTTTTTGGCCCTGGTAGGACGCCACAACCTTTGGTCCTTAAAACTGAGAGAAGATCCTCTGGCTGTTTAATCTGTCAGTTGTTCTGGAACTATTTTATAGGAGAGCCGTCATCTATTTTTGTATGGGCTTAATACACTTACTAGTTTATGAGTGTTGAGTATTGATGAACAAAAGTCTTGAATGAATTAATTAATGGATGAATGATAAAACAGTAAATGAAAGTCCAGTCTCCAAAAAGGTAAAGCAATGCACATTCGGGAAAACCACAACCCACCAAACTTGAAATATATATTAATGGAATCTGAGCAACCAATCTTGGAGTCATGGTAGATTGTTTACAAAAAATGCTGACTTAGTGTGGAACTGTATTAAAAAGCAAATTCCACATAAGGCATAATTAAGAGAATAATCAGAAATAAAACATGCAGTATCGTGTAGATCAGTGGTTCCCAAACCTTTTTGGCCTGCCGCCCCCTTTCCAGAAAAAAAATTACTCACCCCCCCCACTAGAAATTATTATTTTTAAAATTTAATAGCAATTAAACAGAAAGACATATGTATTAATGCAGCGGTTCTCAACCTTTCTAATGCTATGACCCCTAAATAAGGTTCCTTATGCTGTGGTGACCCCCAACCATATTTTCGTTGCTACTTCATAAATAATTTTGCTACTCTTATGAATTCTAATGCAAATATCTAATATGCAGGATGTATTTTCATTGCTGCTTGCCGTGCCACCACCTGAGAGGGCTCTGAGGGGACGGGCAGCCGTGGCCCGAGGGGAAGAAGAAGCAAGGCCTGCTCTCCCTGCGGAAGCCCCAGGCTCTCCTGCTCCCTCCGCCACCACCACCACCGCCTCCGTCGAGGAAGGCCGCGCATTCTTCCGCTGTGGCGGGGAGGCTCTGCCAGAGGACACGGAGGCCTTTGCATTGCAGCCTTCGCACTGCACTGTGCTTGGGGGTCAAAGCGAAGGGGGCGGGGCCAAGGAAGAAGGAGGGTTCACCGCCCCCCAAATTCCCCTGAGCCTACCACCACCCCCTTGGATCGCCTCACCGCCCACCAGGGGGTGGTTCCGCCCACTTTGAGAATCAGTGGTGTAGATCTTATACAAATCCATTATATTGTTACATATGAAAGACTTGTACAAATCTGACTGTGATACCTAGAAAGGATATTTTATCATTGTTAAAGATGCAGAAAAAGATAGGTACAGAAACCTTTATTTCTGGAAGAGTTTAGATATAGTAACCTAATCATTTTGATAAATTAAGATGAAGAATCAGAAAATCATAGAGTTGGAAGAGACCTGGTGGGCCATTCAGTCCAACCCCCTGCCAAGAAGTAGGAAAATCGCATTCAAAGCATCGCTGACAGTTGGCTGTCCAGCCTCTGTTTAAATCCTCCATAGAAAGAGCCTCCACCACACTTCGGGGCAGAGAGTTTCACTGTTGAACAGCTCTCACTGTTAGGAAGTTCTTCCTAATGTTCAGGTAGAATTTCCTTTCCTGTAATTTGAAGCCATTGTTCTGTGTCCTAGTCTCCAGGGCAGCAGAAACCAAGCTTGCTCCCTCTTCCCTATAAGTTCCCCTCACATATTTATACATGGCCCTCATCATGTCTTCTCTCTGCCTTCTCTTCTGAAGGCTAAACATGTTCAGCTCTTTAAGCCATTCCTCATAGGGCTTGTTCTCCAGACCCTTGATCATTTTAGTTGCTCTCCTCTGGACAAATTCCAGCTTGTCAACATCTCCTTTAAATTGTGGTGCCCAGAATTAGACACATTTTGATCGATAATTATTGGAGGGTCTCAGTGACATAAGAGATTTGGTGGTTTTGCCTGATCATTTCAAGAGCCTCAGAATCTTTAGCCTGATCTTGGGTCCATGGGAATGGAGATGCAAAAACAAAAAGGGAAGTTCCTAACTCTTTCTGTCTATATCCCCCCCCCCCTTCCTCATATCTCCTTTGATAGTCATCCCAGTAGATGTTTGCAGTAAAATACTTCAATTGACAACCTATTCTAGAAACTATGCTGTACTACACGGAAAGAGAAAGTAGTCCATAATGTTCTCCCACCCATCAGAACCATTTGATCAATAAACATTTTGTTTGATTCAGGAGCATTGAAACAAGCAGTTCAAATCGGATGAATTATAGGATTTCTTCTAGTTCCACCATTACAGCAGTGAGAAAAAGAAAAAAGTTAAGCAGTATTACAAATTTGAAATGACTGAAATGAAAGCAAATTTCAGTGCCTTGAACTTCCACCATTTTGAGGGCGGGTCAATAAGTCAGTGACTTTTGACTTTCCCGCCTCTTAACTGAAAGGGCAACACTGCCCCTGTCAACAGGCATCTGTCAGTTGACTCCTGTCAAAATTTGAACAAGCTGCATCATTTAATTTGTGTTTGACAGCCATTGATAGCAGACTACCGTGTGATTTGAGGAGAAAATGGAAAAAAGTGAATTTTGTGTGCTCATTAGGCATTATTTTTTGTGGGGAAAAACCATCACTCAAACCAAGGCTAAGCTTGATAAATACTATGGGGACTCTGCACCATCAATTTCAATGTTAAAAAAGTGGTTTATTGAATTTTGTTGTGGCCGTACAAGCAAGGAAGACGCCGAATGTTCTAGACGCCCAGTTGAGGTCTCTACACCCGAAACAATTGAAAAAATTCATGATAAGGTGTTTGGCCGATCAGAGATTGAAAGTGCAAGAGATTGTGGAAGCCATAGGCATCTCACATGGCTCAGTGGTTTCAATTTTAAATGATCACTTGGGTATGAGAAAGCTTTCCGCAAGATGGGTGCCACATTTGCTCACAATCGACCACAAACGCAATCATGTGACAATTTTGCAGGAGTGTTTGGTGTTGTTCAACCGCAATATGGACGGGTTTTTGCGCCGTTTCACAAGCGTGGACAAAACATGGATCCACCACAACACACCAGAGACCAAACAGCAGTCAAAACAGTGGGTTTCTTGGGGTGACTCGGCGCCAAAGAAGGCCAAGGTGGGTTTGTCAGCCAATAAAGACATCGTGACCATTTTTTGGGATGCAAGTGGTATAATCCACATTGACTACCTTGAAAAAGGGTAAAACAAACAATGGTTAATATTATGCCAAATTATTGGGTTGATTTAATGAGGATTTGGGGAAAAATGACCACATTTGGCCAAGAAAAAAGTTCTTTTGGACCAGGACAATGCAAGGGTGCACACATGTGCAGTTGCCATGGCAACAATTTATGAATTGGGATACAAATTGCTCCCTCGTCTGCCCTATTCTCCGGATTTAGCCCCGAAGAAATGGCTCGATGGAAAGAAATTTGACTCCAACAATGAAATCATCTCACAAACAAATACTTATTTTGATGACCTCGACAAATCTTATTTTTTGAAGGGATAAAAAATTGGAGAAACTTTGGACAAAGTGTATAGAGCTCAAAGAGACTATGTTGAAAAATAACATGATTTTTTATCCAAAAACCTGTGTTTCATTCAAAAAGCCATGGACTTATTGACCCGCCCTCATACTTTCAGCATTTTTCCAGTATGCCATTTAGCAAAT
Organism: Anolis apletophallus; assembly: GCA_030556195.1. NCBI lineage: Eukaryota > Metazoa > Chordata > Lepidosauria > Squamata > Anolidae > Anolis > Anolis apletophallus. The sequence continues at coordinate 87,387,174 of JARBWK010000010.1, forward strand.
AGGCTGTCTTGAGTTGCGTTGTTATCAGGACAACATTCTTGTGAATGCTGGTTGTATTTTTATTATCACAGAACTTTCAATCATTTTTCCCAATGACTTTATTTTTGGTGACGCAGTGGATGTTACTGTTAATACAATTCAGATGAATGCATTTCTCTTTAGAAGCTCTCATTGATCTCACTATCATAAACTGCCTATGAAGTGTGTTTCTTGAGTGACATTTCTGTGCTCCTGTGCTCTTCGATCAGAGATAAATGAGCCAAATACAATATGCCGCATGTTATCTGAAAGGATTCAGGTAAAAGTATCATGGCACAATCACAGTTATTTGAAAATTCTGTTTCTTCAGACAAAAAAAAAGGAAACACTTTACCAAGATTCTTGGATTGCGCACAGAGGAAGTGCAGAGTCTTGGGGGAGGGAGGGAAACTAGTCATAGAAATGTTTGAACTTGCATACAGGATTAATTACTTTGTTGTGTTTTGCTTTAATTTTAAGTGATTGTACTTCTCATGGAAGTGAAGGATGAAAGGCTCCGATATGCGCCAGAATTAGCGTCAAGTGTGTGTCAAGTCGGCATCCATACATTAAGGAATTTTTAAATCATAAGAATCTTAGATTTATAGGGCATGAAAAGATCTGAAGGACATCAGGCCCAATTGCTCAATTCCGAAATGCAGTCACAACAACAAAGCACCCAAATGTTAGATGATTAATGGCACATATACAAGCAGAACCATAACATCATGGCTCAATCAGATTAACAGACCTAATTCAATACCCAGTTTCTATATTGGTCAACCAGCTAGCTGGGAATTCAACAAGCAACAACCCTCTCACATGGTTTATTCTCAACTGTTAATGAGTGACATAATGCCTCTGAATCCAGAGAAGGTCTACAACGATCACAAGTATCAGTGGCCTAGCAATAGCATGCAACAATGTATATCTCATGCCAAACAAAATAGAAGGAAAGATCCCTGCTACCTGGTAAAAATATGAATTTTATTTTAGATAATGTAACCAAACTTCTTCTAATCCATGTTAATTCAGTCATCATCATGCACCACAAAGCCACACTGACCACAAAACCAACTCACACAATGTTATGAACAATAGTTGGCTTCTGTAGATCAATGTGAATTGTTTTATGTTCATATTTTACGTCATTATATATTAAAGGTAAAGGTTTCCCCTGACATTAAGGCCAGTTGTGTCTGACTCTGGGGGTTGGTGCTCATCTCCATTTCTAAGCCAAAGAGCCGGCGTTGTCTGTAGACAACGGTCATGTGGCCGGCATGACTGCATGGAACACTGTTACCTTCCCGCTGGAGCGGTACCTATTGATCTACTCATATTTGCATGTTTTTGAACTGCTAGGTTGGCAGAAGCTGGGGCTGATAGCGGGAGTTCATGTCACTCCCTGGATTCGAACCTGTAAACTTTCGGTCAACAAGTTCAGCAGCTCAGTGCTTTAACCCACTGCGCCACCCTGCTTTAATCTATTGATGTTAGGTTCTAAATGTTGTTTTTACATGTGGGGTTTTTCGGAGGTTATGACGTGGGTTCTTGTTTTATAGAAGCATTGAATGTATGTTGGAATCTTCCCCGAGTCCCCCTGGGGAAATAGGGCTGAATATAATTTTTTTAATTATTTATTCTAAATCTAATTTTCAACTGGGCAATCTGTGTATTGTACTTGCATGTACAATAGAATTATGCTTGTGGTATATGGCAGGAAATCTGGAGATGACCATGGTTTGGAGGCAATGGGCATAATACTTTGCTCTATCTATGGTCCATATAGAATGAGATATTCTCAATTATTTTTCCAGTAATTCATAATGGAAGGAAAACTACACTTGGTGCCAACAGAAGGCACCTGATATGTCTCTGTGCACGCAGGGTCTGTTGTCTGATTTTAGCTGGCAGCACTGCAAATGCACTTTGTGGCAAACATTTCTCAGTTGGCACTGGGTGTGAATATAGTTTAAATTGCTAGTATCCTAAAAGGACAAATGCAAGCAGTAGTTAAATATGAAGCCTGTCAGCTTTGATAAGGGAAAGAAGAAAGAAGAATGGATGCTTCGTAATGTCCTTAGCTCCCCAGTCCCAATAACCAGCATTCCATGTACTGTCCAAGGAGAAAAGGAAGAAAGATGGAGTCATCATCACAATACTCTTAATTTCCTAGTCCCAATAACCAGCATCCTATATACTTTCAAAAGAAAGGAGCTAGCCACCTCCTTCCTTGCGACCTCAATTGCAATAGTGATGGTTCCTAATAGCGATAAGGAAAGATAGGGATCTTTTGTTCTTTCACATCTCATTTAAACCAGTGTTTTTCAACCTTTTTTGAGCCACGGCACATTTTTTACATTTACAAAATCCTGGGGCACACCACCAACCAAAATGATACAAAATGACACTCTAACTTACAATATTGTACTATACCATTATACCGTAATATTATTAGTACTATTACAAGTAATATAAAATATATAATTTCAATATTGTATTTTTAAGTGTTATTTTGTATTACATTATAATGATAAAAATATTATAGGTACATACAATATATCATCAGTAAAGCATAGGAGTTAATCCTGACTGTTATCATTACTCTCATAGTCAATAACAATATACACCATGACTATGACAAATACAGATAACATAACAATATAATAGCATATACTAAGGGAAAATAATATTATTATGTTAATACATAGTTTGTAATAATAATAATAATAATAATATAGCCCATGAGGCTCCTTTCACGTCATGTCACAGTCTCTGAGGCCCAGTAGGCCACTCATGTACCTGCCCGGAGGCGGGCCCCGTTGTTCCCCGCGTCGTGGCAGCAGTGAGCGAAAAGGCAGTAGAGCCGTGAGTAGGAGAGGAAGCCTGTGATGGCAGAGGCGGCAGCGCCGGCCAGGGCCAGGCTCAGGGGCTCCACCGCCCTGGCCGACCGGACCTGCACCAGGCCCGCCACCAAGCCCAGCACCACCAGGCACACCCACTGCCACATCACCTCAGATAAGGCACTTCCACTCCACTGGTGTCCCTTCAGGGAAGGTGCTTCCGGTCCCACCGCCTCCACCATCTTGGTGCTGGGCGGGAGTTCAAGGCCACCGTGATGGGATTGGCCTGCGGGGAATAAAGGGGCATGGCTTATTCAAGACTCAAGAGGTTCCAATTTCCCACGGCACACCTGATGATCGCTCATGGCACACTAGTGTGCCGCGGCATACTGGTTGGGAAACACTGATTTAAACCACAACAATTGAGGAAGCACGAGACAGGGCTACTCTGACTTTTCCAAACTTGGCTTGATTTGTTGTCATCAAGATACAGCAGCCTTGAATATTTTCTGATATAGCTATGGAGTACTCCCTCTCCAATTCAAAGCAAGTAGCTACATTTAGATGAAGAGAAGCTTTAATATCTTTTCTCACAGCTCTAGACTTGCTTTCAGAAGTGGGAGATGTAATACTTCTTCCCTCCTTGATGAGTCCCTGTTGAAAGTATTGCCAATGAAAGTTTTTGTTGATTCTCAAACCTGCATTGCTTTGGGTAAAAGTCAAAATTTAAACTCAAAGTCCAGGTACATTAATGTGAGGTATTCGAATGTACAACAGTTTGTTAAAGACAAAAGAATTGTTCTTAATTTTGTTCCTTCAACTGAAAATGTTGCGGATATTTTGACTAAACCTCTTAATTTTGAAAAGCATAATGAGTTTTGTGAGAAACTGAATTTACAAATGTGAACCAATATAATTTTGTGGAGGAGTGTTGAAAGTATTATGTTACAAAACTATATTGGTACCTTTAAGTGTTTCACTGATGTTAATTTGATTGTAATAAGGTACAGTTGAGTTGCTCACCAATTAGGTTCCAAGAGAAAGGTGGAGTCTAATTGTTATGTTCTTAAATACTTCATTCTATTTTGTATTCTTCCCCTGTGTGGATATTTTATGTTATGCTTACAATAAAGTAAGTTACCTTTATACCAAGGATTTTCTCAATGACCACATGGCTTCTGGGCTGAGCTGAAGCTGCTGCATTTTTACTCTGCTAAATGAGGTTTGTTTTGTACTTGGAAAACTACTATACCCTGACAGTCCCGAGCAATGAAATCAACAATGAATGATGCAACGCAGTCTCTCTCTTATGTTAATACAAAACTTTATCCAATACTGAATACTCTGCAAAATTACGCTAATGACATAATATCTCAAACTGCAGGTGCACCTTCATAATCATTTTGGCCCTCGTTTATATAAATTTGCCTTTGTCCGGTGGCTTTAAAGGGTCCTCTTATTACCTGACAAATGTGAAAAAGTAACTTTACAGCTCAGTGTAAATCATGAGACACATACCTGGCTTTTACCACCAAATCTTCACACCAAGGTTTAGAAATATTGAAGGGGTGGTGTGTTTTTAATGACTTCTTCCTTACTGTGTAACACAGACAAGCAATCCATCAAATGACAAATCTACACTGTTGAACAGTGTGAGGTCATTGCTCTCATTAACTGTAGACCATTTGAAGTCAGTTGCAAAGTAATTCATCAAGGACAGATCAAACTGTACATAAAGCTGGGTGAAAGGGGGCAAATGGTGTGGAATGTGAAAAACAGTATGGATATACATATACAAAGCTAGTACTTCAATGCAAAGTGGAATGCTTTCCTTACCATCACATGGTAGACCAGGGCTGTCCAACTGGCGGCCCCCAGGCCGTATACGGCCCCCCTACCCCTTCCCCATGGCCCCCTACCCTCCTGCAAGATATCTGCCTTTTAAGATTTAAAAAAAAATTTTTTAAAATATTTTTTTGGAATATTTTTTTCGAATATTTTTTCGAATATTTTTATTTATTTTTTTCGCGGCGGGGGGGTGAGGGGCGGGGCAGGGAGGAGGAGCAGGCTCTCTTCCTCCTCCTCCTACTTCCCTCCCTCCCCCCTCTCCCTCCCTCCTTCTTTCTCTCTTTCCCCCTTTCATTCCTTCCCCCTTCCACCACCTGAAGGAAAGAGGGAAGGGAGAGAGAGAGAGTGCATGAGTGAGAGGGGCGTGGCCAGAGCGAAAAGAGGCGGGGCCGAGTTCGGAGCAGGGGGGGTGCTCATTCATTCCCTTTCCGGCTTCCTCCTCTCCTGAGGCTTCGTGCCAAGTTTGGTCCTGATCCATCATTATTTGAGTCCACAGTGCTCTCTGGATGGAGGAGAACTCCCAAACTCAAGGTTCAGTACTTTCTGTTGCTCTCAGGAGAGTTTAGGTTTGATTCAACATGGCTGAGGAATGCTTTGATTGTGTTTTCCCTTATGGCAGAAGGAGATTGGACTGGATGGCCCTTGAGGTCTCCTATTCTAGGAACCCATTGTAATTATTATTATTATTATTATTATTATCATCATCATCAGAGGCTGAATGGCCATCTGTGAGGAATGCTTTGATTGTGTTTTCCCCTTATGGCAGAAGGAGATTGGACTGGATGGCCCTGGATGGCCCTTGGAGGTCTCCTACTCCAGGAACCTGTTGTTGTTGTTGTTGTTTTTATTATTATTATTATTATTATTAGCAGAGGCAGAATGAATATTATGCCTTATCATTCAGGGTTATAGGCCTGTGTGGAAGGGCCCTGGCTTCTTATTTGCCTTCCTTTCCACACATCTGAATAAAATCCCATGTTATTTGCTTTAAACCAGATTATATGAGTGTGGACTCCGATAATCCAGTTCAAAGCAGGTATTCTGGGTTAAATGGCTGTGTGGAAGGGCCCTGAATCCACACTGCAATATAATCCAGTTCAAAGCAGGTTTTGTGGGGTTTCCTGCCTGGATATTCTGAGTTATATGGCTGTGTGAAGGGCCCTGAGTCCACACTGCAATATAATCCAGTTCAAAGCTGGTTTTGTGGGGTTTCCTGCCTGGATATTCTGAGTTATATGGCTGTGTGAAGGGCCCTGAGTCCACACTACAATATAATCCAGTTCAAAGCTGGTTTTGTGGGGTTTCCTGCCTGGATATTCTGCGTTATATGGCTGTGTGAAGGGCCCTGAGTCCACACTGCAATATAATCCAGTTCAAAGCAGGTTATGTGGGGTTTCCTGCCTGGATATTCTGCGTTATATGGCTGTGTGAAGGGCCCTGAGTCCACATTGCAATATAATCCAGTTCAAAGCAGGTTTTGTGGGGTTTCCTGCCTGGATATTCTGCGTTATATGGCTGTGTGAAGGGCCCTGAGTCCACACTGCAATATAATCCAGTTCAAAGCAGGTTATGTGGGGTTTCCTGCCTGGATATTCTGCGTTATATGGCTGTGTGAAGGGCCCTGAGTCCACATTGCAATATAATCCAGTTCAAAGCAGGTTTTGTGGGGTTTCCTGCCTGGATATTCTGCGTTATATGGCTGTGTGAAGGGCCCTGAGTCCACACTACAATATAATCCAGTTCAAAGCAGGTTTTGTGGGGTTTCCTTCCTGGATATTCTGAGTTATATGGCTGTGTGAAGGGCCCTGAGTCCACACTGCAATATAATCCAGTTCAAAGCAGGGACTGGGACTTGAGACTGGGATTTTGGTGTTCATCTCTATCTCCAAGTCAAAGCCCTGGTGTCCTCCACAGACACCTCCAAGGCGGGGAGAGGGTGGAGCCGGGGAGGGGGGCGGGGCAGGGGTGGAGCCAGGGAGGGGGCGGAGCCTGGGTGGAGCTGGGGAGGGGCGGAGCCAAGGAGGGGGCGGAGCCGGGGGCGGAGGCAGACCCTTCGGCCCCCCAGGTCATCAGTAACTGGAATTCCGGCCACAGGTCCGGTAGAAGTTGGACAGCCCTGTGGTAGACCAATCACTAGTGCCACTAGGATTTTCACAAATATTGTTGTAAAACAATAAACACTACTTTGTATTGGAAAAGTTAAGAATACATCATTAAAAATCCTGTTTTAAATGCTTCCACATTTATTTAAATTAAATCCATTTCTGAATTATTTTCTTAATGTTATCCATTCCTCAAATGGAGGGGGGAGGGAGGGATATTGGGAATTGCTTCCACAATAGTCTTGAACAAAAATTAAGGGAGAAAAAAACAAGACAACTAAAGAATTCATATAAAGCTTTTCCGTCATCACACAGAATAAATCAAAGAGAATGATTAGGTTCTACTTTATTGGATAGCCACTGTTCTCTTTTAATGTCACATCACAGCATTCTATTGCAGTCTGTTTTCTTACTGTCAAGGAAAAAAATAAAATAAATACAATCGTCTTTTCAAAACTCAAATCAGAGTAGTAATTTCATTGAAACTGGTTTGTTCAAATAAAATTAGAATATTCATAAACCAGTTGGGATGCATCTTCCCTACTAGAGTGAATTGCACGTGCCTCATAAGATACCCTTCCTAATGTAAAAACAAATATTGCCCAAAATCACCCTAACTGTGATTCCATATCAATAACTATTTCTTTATACAGTAGATGTCATTAGAATAATGTACACTGGAAATTGTAGTGCTTTATTTTTTTTAAAAATCTAGACAGGGTCGTTCAAAACCTTAAATAATTTGCAATATATGCTACATGAGAAGAGCTAGAATGAGTTATCCCAAAACTTTTGTTTTGATTACAGGTTCCTGGGGCGGGGGTTGACTAACAACTCTGCTTTATCTGGATTCAGTTTCAATTTGTTTTTGCATCATCCAGCTGCTTATTTCTTATAGGTTACTGGTTCCCAACCTTTTTTTGACCAGTAATCACTTTAACCAGAGACCATTTGACCAGAGACCACTTTGTCCAGGGACTACTCTCTAACATTAGTACCAAAAAGGTTATGAATAATTATGAATAATTTTTGGTCAGCTTTAGATTCAGTTTGGTTATTTGGGGTGCTGATTCAGAAAATTGCATTGGATAGACCACATCAACTTTAGTTCCTGAAACAGAACATATGCCATCCAGTAGTCACCATCTGTTTGCCCACAGAAAATCATATTTAATAATCTGGAGTTGATGTGGCCTATCCAATGTAATTTTCCGAATCAGCACCCTAAATAACACCAGAAACAGGCCTAAAAATTAAGACACCAAGGCTTCCAGGTGCCACATGGAATGGCTCCGCTCAGGGAGCGGGAAGAGGAGGAGAAGCAGCAGTCAGGAGGATTGTTGTCACACCTTTCATGGGTGGTTACCACTCCCCTCCCGACCATCCCGTTGCCTCGGCACTATAAGAGGGTTTCACGAGACCAGTTGCTCTCGTTGCAAAGGTGTAGTAATGGTGAGGCTGCAGACCATATTTTAGTTTTTGGGGACCACTGGTGGTCTATGGACCACAGGTTGGGGACCAGTGCTCTAGGCATTCATTCAGTTTAGTTTTTGGGGACCACTGGTGGTCTATGGACCACAGGTTGGGAAACACTGCTCTAGGCATTCATTTAGAGGAGACACACTAACGTTAGCTGAGGCTGTTTTTAAAGGCATGGAGAAATATATTTGGATGTCATCAGCACACTGATAACACCCTTCCCCATGCCTCCGGGTGGTCTCTCCCAGAGATTTCATGTAAATATTTCAAAAGCATTGGGGATAGAATAGCACCTGGTGGGATGCCATATGACATCTCCTTTTTTGAGGAGCCATTATCCCGGAACCCCACCATCCTACCTGCGAGGCATGACTAGAACCGTTGCAACACAGTGCCTCTGATTCCCAACCCATCCAGGTGTTCAGGAAGGATACCATCAATGATGGTATCGAATACCGTTGAGAGATCTAAAAGCAGTATCAAGATAGAAATCATCCACTAAGGTGACCATAGCAGTCTCAACTCATTATCCTGCTCTGGAAGCAGTTTGGAATGGGTCAAGGAAGTGTGTGTCAATAACAACTGCCTGGTGTTATGCAACTCTAGTGAGAATCAATCACATGGATTCTTCTTCTCCCCTTGATCATCTTTCTGTTACCTAGGCAATAATAATGAGAATAAGACCATTCAAAAACATCTTTATGAGTTATAACCCATGGCACAGGACGCTCAAGAGTTTTTGAGGTTTATACAGTCCCCAATGTTAACCTTCTACTTGCCAATGGCAGATTTTGCAGAATGGTGGAAATATATATTTTTAAATAGTCTTATTTGAAATCCATATATCAACTTTGTCTCCACATCTATACTAATATCAACCTCAATATTAAGAGAGCATTATTTTACCAATCTTTTTTTTTTGCAACATATGCCACCCTCTGTCAGCCATATCCCTCTGTGTTCTACATAAGGCAAAAAAGGCAGTCTCTACTCAAGAAAAGAAAATGGGACACACAACTGACATTACATAAAAGCCAGCGGTGAATCTTTTCTGACTCGCAGGACGATCCATTGCTGACCTCAATTTACAGATCTGGAGCAAAAGAATTTCAAGAGGAGACTAGAAAGGGAGACGGCAGAATCCACAAATTCTAATAGTGGAATTAGTAACAATTTGAACAGGGATAATGACTTCTTAGCACATTACATATATTAATAGGCTGGCTCTTATTACATTAGAGTATATGGCCAAGTAAAGACTCTTATCTTCAATAGAGCCAACTGTCCTGAAAGAAGAATGTATTGCTTTTGCAATTTAAAGTCAATTAACAAACCAGCAGCTACCAAATTTGTGCATTTGTCTACAGATGTTAAGTTCATCCAAGATGTATGATAGCAGGACTGGCTTTTTCCCATTTCACTCTGATGCCATCCCTATGATAATGTAACCATCAGTGCATATGACAAAGTGAACTGTAATGTATAAAGTTTGAAGCTAAAATCAGTCAGTTTTAATAATGGCACAAGATTATCTCCTATTTTTTTCATAATCATGTGATTGGTTCTAGCCACATTTTGATATTCAAATGTATACCATAGTGTTGTCAAACATCCCCATAGCAAGATAGTTTCTCAATTAATAATAATAAAAAAACCTTTATTTGTAGCCCGCATCCATCTCCCCGAAGGGGACTTGGAGCGGTTTACATGGGGCCGTGCCCAACAATACATCACAAAAGTATCAACATCAAAAACAATAAACATAATAAAAGCAATAAGCACAATAAAATACATTGATGAAAGCACAACGATACAATACAAGTGAGTCTAAAAACAGAACCGACAGGGCAGGCCACATGAACATATAGGATGTTTAAAAAACTCGGGGGAGATACCAGGAGTAGTGTCGAAGACAATGGGTCACATGGGGAAGAGGTTTCGCATTTGGCGACCTAATCTCCGAAGGCCAGGTGGAAGAACCAAGTTTTCAATTGTTTCTTGAAGGATTCCAGTGAGGGGGCATTCCTAATCTCTCCCGGGAGGGAATTCCAAAGGCAGGGGGCCACAGAGGAGAAGGCTTTCTCCTTAGTGCTCACAAGCCGAGTTTGTGAGACTGGCAGGGGCAAAAGGAGGGCCTCCCCTGAGGAGCGAAGGGATCGGGCTGGTTCATAGGAGGAGAGCCGGTCACAAAGGTAGGCGGGTCCCAAACCGTTTAGGGCTTTGTAGGTAATTATCTGCACTTTGAATTGGGCCCGGAAAGTAAACGGCAGCCAGTGGAGCTTTTTGAACAGGGGGGTCAACCGCTTCCTGTAGCCTGCCCGTTATTAATCTGGCGGCCGATCAGACAAGTTGGAGTTTCTGGGCCGTCTTCAAGGGAAGCCCCACTTAGAGCACATTGCAGTAATCCAGTCTAGAGGTAACCAAGGCGTGGACCACCATAGTCAAGTCGGACTTCACGAGGTATGGTCGCAGTTGGCGCACGAGTTTTAACTGTGCGAAGGCTCTCCCAGCCACCGCCGACACCTGAGCATCAAGCGTTAGCGCTGAGTCCAAGAGAACTCCCAAACTGCGGACCTGTGACTTCAGGGGGAGTGTAACCCCGTCCAGCACAGGTTGCCACCCAATGCCCCAATTAGACGAGCGACTGACCTGGAGGACCTCTGTCTTATTGGGCTTGATCCTCAGGTTGTTCCACCTCATCCAAACTGTCACAGCGGCCAGGCACTGGTCCAATATCCGAGGGGCTTCCTTGGAATCTGGTGGAAAAGAGTAGTGGAGTTGGGTGTCATCTGTGTAGAGATGGCACCGTACTCCAAAACTCCGGATGACCTTGCCCAGCGGTTTCATGTAGATGTTAAATAGCATGGGGGATAAAATAGATCCTTGCGGGACCCCACAGGTCAAAGGCCAGGGGTCCGAGCAGGAATCCACCAGCTTCACCGACTGGGAACGACCCTCCAGGAAGGAACGGAGTCACAGAAGAACCGTGCCCCCAAGTCCCATCCCGGCGAGTCTCCCCAGGATACCGTGGTCGACGGTATCGAAAGCCGCTGAGATGTCCAAGAGAACGAGCAGAGTCACACTGCCCCTGTCAAGCTCTCTGCGGAGGTCATCCACCAAGACGACCATGATGCTGGAATGGTTACTCATTTTGTCCTTTTATGAAAAGGTTACAGCCATCTGAAATACATCTGCCTGTAGCTGTTGGACCATGTTTTTTAAAAGTATTTATTTTTAAGCAGCTAAGAAAGAGAATGGACTTTGACTCAAGAACAGAGTATTAACAAAACATCTGGGTATAGTCTCAGTGATTTGCCTGAAATATCTTATGCAAAGTAAACAACGGGAGTGTTTTATAGTAATTTGTGTTGTTGTGATTTGCATGAGCAGCACAGAAATGAAGGAATGGTTTGATGACTGAAATTTAAAATCTTTCTCTGCAAGGCTCCTTTCAAAATGGTACATGTTGTCAACATATTGATTGATTATAGTTGAAGTCAAGCCTTCAGAAATTACTTCCTCTAATCAGCATAAACTGTTGGGAAAGCATTGCAGAGAGAGAAAATTGACAATTTAGAATGCTGTTTTGCCTGTTTAACAACGACCACTACAGAAATAATTGTCAAGAATGCTGGGGCCCCATGATTCACACCAGTTTGTAATTTTTTTTCTTTCTGAAAGGTTCAATTACCTGTTAAACAGATGGAGATCAAGTCAAGCCATGCCAATTTTTACTGTATGGCTACAGCCACTAAAATAGACTTTCAGTCAAATGAACAGCTCAGGAAAACAGTAACACAAACAGTATGGGTCATGCAAAAAAAAATTAGTCCATTACTCCTGCAATTTAACAAATGTAGATGTATTCTACCTCTCTTAATCTTGGTAGCTTTAAGAGTAGCTTGGGGAAAAAAGATATGTCTCTACTGGTACGAGTCCAATGAGAAGTCTATTGAACAAAATGGCACCTACACCATGTGCTGGATGGGGTTACACTCCCCCTGAAGACACAAGTTTGCAGCTTAGGAGTGATCCTGGATTCATTGTTGAACCTGGAACCTCGGATTTTGGCAGTAGCTAGGGGAGCTTTTGCACAATTAAAACTTGTGTGTCAGCTGCGCCCTTACCTTGGGAAGTCAGACTCGGCCACGGTTGTCCATGCTCTGGTTACATCCCGCATAGATTACAGCAATGCGCTCTACAGGGTGTCGCCTTTGAAGACGGTTTGGAAGCTTCAATTGGTCCAACGAACAGCAGCCAGGTTGCTCACGGAACATACACTCACTCACCCCCGTTACGTCAGCCCCACTGGCTGCCAGTCTGCTACCAAGCACAATTCAAAGTGCTGGCTTTAGCCTATAAAGCCCCAAACGGTTCTGGCCCAGTTTACCTGTCCAAACATATCTCCCCCTATGAACCATCTGAGAGGTAAAGATCTTCTGGGGAGGTCCTGCTCTCGGTCCCGCCTTCTTTGCAAGTGTGGCTGGTGGGAACGAGACAGGGCCTTCTCAGTGGTGGCCCCTTGGTTGTGGAACTCCCTCCAAAGTGATATTAGATCTGCCCCCTCCCTCCTAGCCTTCAGGAGAGTGAAAACCTGGCTCTGGGAGCAGGCTTTTGAAAAATAATGTGGAATATGTGCAATTGATTACAGAATGACTGGCTGGAGAGATATCAGAGAGTGAGTTCACAGAGGAAAGTATGGAGGAGGATACCAGTTCTGATTATGAACAACCCGGAGGGTTAGGTTCCCAAGAGCGGATACCGACTCCCTTCCCAGATGAATCGATGGGAGAAGGGGAGCTGGCTGAGTCTCATCCTGATAATGGTGCAGCTGGCTCCGGTAATGAGCAGGTGTTTGATAGAAGGTCTTCTATCAGAAATTCCAGGAAAACATGGAGCTTGCGAAAGGGGGTGAGATGGGTACCTCGGGATTAGTTCTATATTAGCCTTGATTTTTGGACTCTGAATCAGATCTGAAGCCACGTTTGGGTTCGTTCACGTCCTTCTGCCAAGTCTCCAGGGAACGGTTCGGATTCAAGCCTTGTTTTGCCACAGTTGTGGCTGTCTTTCCAGGGTCTCGTTTCAGCCGCCGGAGCGGCCTGCTTCCTGAGGACTTTGCATTGCCAAAACAACTTTGCCTCAGTGGTCTTAAGCTTTTATGCTTGGAACTTTCATATTGCTTTGATACTTCACTCCATGGACTATTTACCTTTATCCTTTGAACTATTCTTTTATTCTAAATAAACTTATTGATTTTGCATCAGCCTGTGTTGTGTGATTCAGGGGGCCTATGAGGTTCTGAGGTGCAACAGAAGGGAGAGCTTGTTGTTAGTGTAAAAGGAGATAAATCAATGGGGATCAAGACATTAGAACATAGAACATAAGAAGAGCCATGCTGAATCGGGCCTCAGCCCATCTAGTCCAGCATTCTGTGTCACACAGTGGCCCACTGGTTGTACACGGGGATCTCTAGCAGAAAGGAGGGCAAAACCCTCACCTGCTCCCGACCCCCCACAACCAGTACCCGGGGAAATCCTGCCTGCCTCCATCAACACAGAGGTGGCACTTGGATGTCCATTTCAGTAGCTACTGATTCCCTTGGTATCCATGAATCTGTCTAATCCTGCCTTGAAGCTGTCCAGGCTGACCGCTGTCACAACCTCCTCTGGAAGTGAGTTCCATAACCCAATGACCCTTTCTCTGGGTGAAGAAATATTTCCCTTTATTAGTCCTAACTTTCCTACCTTGGAGCTTCAGGGAGTGCCCCCTAGTCCTAGTGTTGTGTGACAGAGAAAATATTTTTTCTCTATTCACCTTTCTATCCCATGCATGATTTTATACACTTCGATCAAGTCACCTCTTAAACGCCGTCTTTCAAGGCTGAAAAGACCAAGGCGTTGCAACCTGATTTTCGTAAGGGAGCTGCTCCATCCCTTGGATCATTTTTGTTGCCCTTTTCTGTACCTTTTCCAGTTCCGTTATATCCTTCTTGAGGTGCGGTGACCAGAATTGTACACAGTACTCCAGATGTGGCCTCACCATAGATTTGTAGAGAGGCAATACAACATTTGCCGACCTATTTTCGATTCCCTTCCTGATCATGCCAAGCATAGAATTTGCTTTTTTACTGCTGCTGCGCACTGGGTTGACATCTTCATTGAGCTGTCCACCAAAACCCCAAGATCCCTTTCCTGGTTTGTCTCGGAAAGCTTTGACCCCATCAATTGGTAGGTGTAGTTGGGGTTCTTTGCCCCAATGTGCATGACTTTACACTTGTTTAGGTTAAAATGCATTTGCCACTTTGCTGCCCATTCACTCAATTTCGAGAGATCTTTCTGGAGCTCTTTACAATCAGTTTCATTTTTAACTACCCTGAACAATTTAGTGTCGTCTGCAAACTTTGCTACCTCAGAATTCACTCCTACATCCAGGTCATTAATGAATAAATTAAAAAGTAACGGACCCAAAACTGAACCTTGGGGTACGCCACTTCTCACCTCTTTCCACCCAGAGAAATGTCCGTTTTTTTACCACCCTTTGTTTCCTACAGTTTAGCCAGGTTCCAATCCAGGACAAGACCTGTCCTCTGATTCCGTGGCTGAAGAGCTTATTTAGGAGCCTTTGGTGAGGGACTTTGTCAAAAGCCTTTTGAAAGTCAAGGTAAACAATATCGACTGGGTCCCCTTTATCTATATGTTTATTTACACCCTCAAAGAATTCTAACAAGTTAGTAAGACATGATTTGCCTTTGCAGAAACCATGTTGATTTTCCTTCAGCAATGCCTGTTCTTCTATGTGCTTTGAATAAGGCTTGCCATCCAGAATGGAAACTACATAGATAGCAAGGCCCTGGATATGTAGATAAGTTTGAAACACACAAGAATTGAGAAAATTCCAAAATGATAGGTTTAACTGTGAGAATAATACTATAGGGCATGTACTGGAGATGGTTAAAGGGAACATATGATTCCCTTGCTGAAACAGGTTCACTGACTACTAGTCCAACGTGGTGGTTTTAGCCTAGGTCAAGACTACCTAAAAACTGCCCCCCCCCCCCCAAAACCCAAACAACTAAATCTATGGTTGGCGAGTACCTTCTTGGTGACTGTTCCTAGGCTTTCAAATTACCCACTTTCTTTGTTATTTTGTTAGCAATCAAAGTCCTTGTGTTTAAACAGACCATAAGCCTAGACTGCTTCTGTATTTCTTACTGTTTTAACTGTTCTGTTGATTTCTAACCTGCTTTGAACCTCATTCAGGGATACAAAAAGAAGATAAAAGAAATAGATGGATGACAGAAAGACAGATAATACATAGGTGGAGTCTATTTCTGATATGCTGTGTAGTTTCCACAGATGTCATATAGACACAAAAGGATTTGGGGCATCTTCATGCTGCCTGTGTGCAATCCATAACTGATCTAAAGAATGAAACAATGTTACATTTTAAAGATTACACAAAATCATATAACACACACTGCAAAGAATATCTATACACATAATAAAAGTGAAAATATGGATGTATCTAGGTGGCTGGGGTACCCACTTCCACAGAAAGGCTCCTGCTTCCACAAACAGCTTTAACACACAGCACTGAGGAGCCACCAAAAGCACTCCCTGCAATGACATTTCAGGTTATGGCGAGCGAGCACCATGAACACGTTGCCCAAACCCTGCAAATGTCCTCCCCAAACACCTTACTGCCCACCACCCAAGGAATGCTTTCATTCGGAGACAATTTCTTCTTAGATGTTACATGTTTCCTCCACCACAGACATCTCAGTGTTTTACATTCTCCATTGGTGTGGAATTTGCATGATCTCACCCACGGCCTCTCCCTTAACCCTTTTCTACTCTTTTCAACTCTGTCTGCACAACAAACAGAGAAGAACTGATCAGCAACTAAATGTACTGGAGAGGTTTGGGGGATTGACTCCACATGACGGAAGCTGTAGTTTACTCTGCATCAAGATAGAGTGCTGTGATCCCCGACAATGGACCTGGACCACATTTGGCACACAGAACCCCCATAACCAACAAAAAATACTGGAAAGATTTGGAGTGAACTGATCTTGATTTATATAAGTTTTGGTTCACCTAAATCCAGAGAGAACTGTGAACCCAATATGCCCAAATATGAATACTGGTGGGTTTGGGGGGTGGGGGCGCCCTTGACATTTGGATTCTGTAGGTACTGGGATTTAAAGTTCACCTTCAATCAAAGAATACTTTGACCTCCACCAATGATGGAATTGGACCAAACTTGGCACACAGAGCCGCCATGACCAACTAAAACAATAATAAAGGGCTTTGGGGGAATTCACCAGGATTTAGGGGAGTTGTAGCTCACCAACATCCAGAGAGCACTGTGATCTCAAACAATGACACACACATGCCTAATATGCCCAAATTTAAATATTGGAGGGGTTTGGGAGAGATTGACCTTGATTTTTTGAGTTATAGTTCGTCTACAACCAGAGAAACTATGACTTCCACCGATGATGGACCTGGACCAAACTTGGCACACAGAACCTCCATGACTAACTCAACCTACTGGAGGGGTTTGAGGGGACTGAGTCACCACAATGGGGGCACACTGAACACAACAGCCAGAGAACACACTAAAGCCTACCAGTGATGCTGTAGCACAGCAGTTCTCGTTTGTGCCTGGAGGGCAGGGGTCAGGACCTGGGGTTCCATTAGCATTAGAAC
This sequence comes from Anolis apletophallus, assembly GCA_030556195.1. Classification (NCBI taxonomy): domain Eukaryota; kingdom Metazoa; phylum Chordata; class Lepidosauria; order Squamata; family Anolidae; genus Anolis; species Anolis apletophallus. Next base: position 87,404,175 of record JARBWK010000010.1, read on the forward strand.
CAGCAGTGCCAGAACAGGATTCAGAGGATGAGCTAGATGACTGGGGCGAAGGGCAGCTTTCCCCCGATGGGCCTCTTTCGCCCACAGAGAGCTTGGCATGGGAGGAAATGTTGTTTGGCCCTAGCGAAGAGATAGAGAACCAGGTGCAGATGGACAGCGATTCGGGCAGCTATGAACATCCGGGAGGACGGAATTCTCAGGAGCCTCCAGGGGAAAACATGGAAGAAAGCGCATGGGAAATGGCTAGGGAGGAGAGCTCTCAGGGAGATAGAAACACAGCTGCAGAGAGACAAGGTCGAACCTTTGATAGGAGACGGAACATCGAGTCTAGCAGAAGGGAATGGTCTAAGAGCATAGACCGGCCGAGGTCCGTGAGCAGCGATTGGAGACGAAGAAGCCTAGAGCGTCGGGGACCTCGGCCGAAGGATTAAGTATAGGATCCGTGGGAACGAATCCTCAGTGCTCCGGCCACGTCTCATCTGAATAGGCGTGAAAGCGGAGTGGGACCACGAAGCTAAGCTAGCCAGTGGTCATCAAGCCTTGCCTTGCCTTGTCTTGTTCCTGAACCGCCTGGTTGTGCGGAGCCTTGCCCTGTTTCCTGATCCGCATAGTTTTGCGGAGCCTTGCCAAGCTTTTTGCCTATTTGCTACGTTACCTTGGACATTGTTACTTCAAGCCTTTTGGATTGCTTTTATATTCTATTGGACATTATCTTTTGAACTGTTTTTATATTCAATAAAGTAGTTAGCCTTCAGTCCGTCTCTGTGTGTGTGATTAAGGGGCCGGTCAAGTCCGTGCATCGTGACAGATGCATACAGAGCAAACTTGCCCAACATAACGAAGTTTGAGTACTGATGGAGTTTCTCAGGGTCAACCTGGCATGATGTGAGTTGTAGTTCACCCACAATCTTATGCATTTTGTGAAATAAAAGAAGACTTTTTCAAATAAATCTGGGCAATGCCAGGTATCCAAGAAAGTATTCCATAAAAATCAGGTTTGTTTGATTATAAAATTAGTATAAATGACTTTGTGATGCAATTTTTTTTGCTAAATCAGTAATTATGTTTTCCCTGAAGGACTCCTCCCCAAAATTATAGACAAACAGAAAACACAAGTAACATTAATAGCAAAGTTTTATGCACATTTATTCAAATGTTCAGTGGGGTTCACTTCTAGGTCGATGAGTTTGGCTCAAACTTGTGTAAATGTTATTTTAATGAATTAAACAAAACATTTTATTTATACAGTAAGAAATACCACCAAAGTGTTTAAGTTACGAAGTCTGCAATTACCTGATTCACAAAACTTTAAGGCTTTTGTTACAGGTATATAATAGGAAACACTTTAGGAGCATAGCAACAAGGAACATGTTGTTGTCAAAGGCTTTCATGGTTGGAATCACTGGGTTTCTCTTCTGCTCTTTATTATACTGAAAACCATGAAAATGAATAAAATCTGGCTACCAGTATTTAAAAACTCTAAAGCACAGTAAATAAAGAGCAATGCTAAAAAAACTCACGGGAATTCCAGACAAGCATCAATCAGGGTCACCTAAAACTCCTAACAAAGGATCCTCCCATACAGCAACCAGCCAGGATTTGAAGCTACAAGACCATTAAATGCTAATCAAGGTGGTCAATTGCAACAGTCACACTTGCCTCAAGCAGACAAGAGTCTCTGAGGATGTAATACGAGCACCTGCTTGCCAGGTTTTGATGGATTTGTTTCAATTGGTGCAGCTTGAGGATGTGGACAAGATTCTTGGAGAAGCGAGACCAACCACATGCATCCTAGACCCCTGCCCATCCTGGCTGGTAAAGGAAGTCAGATGGGGTTTGGCAGAGTGGGTGAAGGTGGTGGTTAATGCCTCCCTTTGGGAAGGCATCATTCCAGCCATCTTAAAACAAGTTGTTATAAAACAGCTGTTGAAAAAAAAACATCACTTGACCCCACTCAATTTGTCAACTATCGAAAACTGAACATTAATTTGGAAGAGGGAATTACAGGGAATGTTTTAATAAAATATTTAAGCCCTAGTTTAGTGTTTACACCTTATTTTATTTTTCTGGTTATTTAATATTTAATGTTTATTTTATTTAAGTGATATTTGTCTTTACTGTTCTAATGTAGCACAAATACTATGTAAAATCATACTATGTATTTTGACATTAATATTGAAATCTGAATATACAGAAAGTCTTTACTTTGTTGTTGGTCAAGAAAAAAATATCCAGGAGTATCCTTTTAGGATACAACATAATCTGACATCCATTATGCCAGCTTTCAAAGCTTCTGTGGCTTCTTCATCAGGCAAAGATGATTTTAAAATGTCTTGAGATCTAGGTATCCCTTTCCTATTTAAAGCTCCTTTTTTGGGCACAGAAAATTGAATTTCTCATTGTCTGTATTATTACATCTGTAAAAAAAATTAGGTGCTGTATAAGTAAAACTTGCAAACTGTAGTCCCAAACTGCAGTCCGATTAAAGAGTTTTCCCTTTGCTAGAGGTCAAAAACCTCAAAGAGTTAAGTCTTTCAGTTCCCTTTTGTTTAGGATTCCACTATTGCAGCTGAATTTGGCATCTTGAAATCCAGAGAGGCAAAAATATTTGGGGTAGCCGTATCAGTTGTGCAGAAAAATTAAAGAAAATCTAAATTTGATAAGCAGCAATACCTGCTTTGCCTTTAATGCTTTGGTGTTCATCCAAAAATATATTTCTGTTTGTGGATTTTGTTTTTTCTTTTTTTTTCTTGGCACTAGGTATATAATAAGTGGTATTCTGGTATTATCCTTCCCACATCTATCATTTAAATATCAATTGCATAACATATTAGCATTTTGAACTCTGCTGAGGTTCAGTGAAACAAGATCTTGGAACATCTTTGCCAACTTGTGTTTCCTAAAACGGCTTCTGCCATAGTAAACCCATCTTGCCTGATTCAGGAGCACACCTGCTTAGCCCCTCTTCTTATCACACAAATACTTTTGGAGTGCACTTTGAGAAAACTCAAACTAATTCGACGTTACTGCACATGCAGGGATGCAACTCCTCCCAATTTGTACTGTTCCCATCTTCATATATCCTGTCATCTTAATATAAGAAGTGTGTTAACTGTGAAAGTTATGATGTTAGAAGGTGCACGCCTTCTGAATCTCGTCTTGTCACAGTTCCCAACCTTCTCAGTCATACGCATATTTGAGGACTTTTTTAAAAGCCCTTTGAAATTTAAATACTTTTCCTATTGTGTTTATTCAGCAAGTGGGGGGTGTATTTTAAACTTTAAAGCTTTTGCAATGAGGCAAAAAGCATGGATGAATCAAAAACTCTGCAAAATGTTGCTACCTTGCAAGAAAAGGAAATGTTCAATTAACAAGGGAACATTAATATAAGAGGCTTGTTCAGGAAAGAACCATCACAGTTTCTTCGGGTTTGTTTTTTAAAGGAAGTGATTGGGACAACTGTGGCTAAAGTGGATTTCTCTCACCACATGGTAAAACCTGCTTTTGAAGTTCTTTGAAAGTGCATTCAGAAGCTGAAAGACATGGAGAGATGGAGAAAAAGTGTTTTTATTTAATACAATTTTTGATATGACTCGAAGTTTGCTTTGGGATGAGATTTGGACAATGTTGTACAGTAGTAAGTGTTTTTATTCATCTCTAGGGAGCCTCCAACATGACTTACAAACTTGTGTGATAATCTCCCTAGTCTTCTGAACATGCATATAAGGTACACAACACCTTTGCAAGCCTTAATGTTGGATGACCAACTTATTTATTTATTTATTTAGTTTATATTCCACTCTTCTCACCCCGAAGGGGACTCAGAGTGGATTACAGGTACACATACCAGCAGACAATTCCTGCTGTTTTCCACATACACAACATATAGACGAACAGAGGCAAACTCTGGCCACCAGGGGGAGCTGACACACTCCTCATCTCTTAGCGTCCCTTGTTGTTCCTTCCGCATTCCTCAGCGTTCCTGGAGTTCTTTAATGGCCTCATAATTCAGTCAAAATTTGCCTCCCCACTTAATGTGGTACCTTTATCTCCTACTTGACAGATGCAACTGTCTTTCAGGCTGCAAAGGTTGACAGCAGGCTACACTTAAAGGTCGAGCACCCACGTCGACCCGGGCAGGCCTCGAACTCATGACCAACTGGTCAGAGAGATCTTATGCAGCTGACACTTAGCCAGCTGCGCCACATTCCCAGTGCCCTGGGGGGGGGGGGTGGATTACACTGAGACCTTGAAAGAGCTTGTTTGCTGACAATTAAGTGTGCTGAATGTAACTTTTCATTTTGCTGTTCTTAGAAAAGGCTATGAAAACTTGAAATAAGTACTTAGATAATAGGCTATCATTATAAGAAAGGAAATTAATATGTCTGTTTTGTTTCATGATATTAATAATATTGCACAGAGATATTTGACATTATGAGACTAGACAATACTTGTTTCCTTCTTTCCTACAGAAAAAAACTCTCTCTGAACAGGTCCTGTGTATAGGATAAGGATTTACAGATTTATAGTGCTGTGCAGTAGAAACCTGTTTGGCCAGTGATTTAAAGACATTGCTGTATATTTAGCTGTCAGTATAACTAATTACAGTTAACTTTAGATTGCTGTATTGCAAACTCCCATCTTTGTGAAATATAGCATTACATGAGGGGAGCAGAATCAAACATCCTTCGGGCTACAAAACAAGAACGAACCATCTGATATCAAGATGGAAGACGTAAGACTTGTCATGAACTCTGAAATTACTACTACTTGGCAAAAAAAAAATAGTTCACAGGACTCAAATACAATAAATCACCATTAGGTTAAAATTATTCTTTGGGCCTCAAATATTTCATCTTGCTTAACAGTAAGTGAATTTTACTCGTCTCTCACCCAGGTAACAGACATTTGTAGAAGCTTCAGGAGAAAACAGGGCTAATCTACTTGGCTTTTTTGTTTTGAGGAAATATTATCATTGCCTGGTCTTATTAACAATAGGAACACTGCAAATACCATGCTTTCTTTTTAGGGGAAACTGATTTTGATAGTGATAAACAACTACACATTGATACAAAAGGATCTCCTTCCCAATTATATTCTTAACAGTTTTATGAAAAACAAGCACATTTCAATCCTGAGGCACTAGAAAGAGAATATGCGGAAGAAATGTCAAGGGCCAAATATAAAATATCTGAGTTCTATGTACAAATGCGCACACACACGTACATGTACACAAGGGATATCTCACCACACTGATTGATCCAACTGTACAAATAATACATATAAAAACCTATAAATATATAATTTAATACATTTCAGTGTTAACAAACTTTCCTCCTCAGCTTTAAACCAGCACCACCCATTGTCAAGGCATAATGAGCTACATGTATCCCATGTTGCTTTTTGTTTCCCATCTTTTCTTGGCTTCAAACCTGAAAAAGAAATACAAACATATGTCAGCATCTACTAAAGTACACTTTGGGGACTTTTTCAGTCAGATTTCATTTAGCGGCAATGGCTAATTTGGAACTAGGTTTATAATACTCTACCAATCACAAAAGGGAAAGTATAAACATTTGAATAATGTATCAGTTGTAGTAAAGATTCGACATTAAACAGATGCACTACTCAAGGAAAAAGCCAAGGTCAAATTAAACAAACAAGGATTAGTGTGAGCCAAACTGAAGGAGGTAAACATTTGACTCGGAATCTCCCCTAGTCTTAAAGAGAGAAGGCCAATGATGTACCCCCAAGCAAGCTTCTTTTTCTTTCTGGCTTCTTGAGAAGCTTCTGCTTCTTCTTTTGCTTTCACAAAATTCCGGCAAGCAACAGCTTTGGCAATTTCCACACCAAGCTAAGGAGGGGGAAAAAACACCAAATGAATCTACAGGAAAAATGAATGCAAAACAACTTTTCTTCAGACTTTTTAAATATGTTTACATGACTAAGATTTGTCCTACACCCACCATGGAAGATTTCTGTGTATGTTCAATGAACAGGTGGAAGCATGATGATTTTATAAAACAAAATGCAGAAAAGTGTTATAACACATACACAACATAACATCAGAAACAGCATGTGATTGTATTGTTCCACTGTCAGGCAACTAAAATTATGTTTAATTAGTCATATTTAGCTTGGGTGTAGCTTGAAATGAGGCTTATGTGATCTTGTAAGAACAATACATCATATCTTCTAAAGCCACAGTTGTACTTGAGTGTCATTTAAACATATATGTAGGACTTAGATAGCAATAGCTGCACTGTCTTATTGTTCTGTAGCAAGACAAAAATACACCAGAGTGCTGCTTACAAGACCTAATAAAGGAAGTACTACTGTATTACCCTGAATATATCTAATGTTGTCTAATTTCAGCAGCTATCATGGTTGGGACTGGTTACTACTTAGTTGTAATGCCACAAGGAAATACAAGGCTACTGACGTAGAGCTCGGAAAGAATCCTGTTTGAAAACAGAGTCACTGTCAAGTAGATTGACAGTGCTTAACTAGATGAATCTACAGCTGGACTCAGTATAAGGTTTCTTTCTGAATATCTGCAGGGCAAAAGATATCAGTGAACTAATGTCTGACTGATTATACACAATGATTCAAATACAACTTCCAAATGGGCAAATTAGGGTATGATCCATTTGGGACTATTGCCATGAAATCCAGTTTGATATAAATAGAACCGGCACAGGAGTGCTTGCAGCAATTAATTCAGCGCACCTCAATATGGTGTGGCTTATGTCCCTTCGCTATTGAAAACAGAAGTCAGGTGTCATTAATACTATTGGGGAAGGGGATCTTGGGAAGCTTATAGACAAGGAAAAACTCCATTTGTAGTAAAAATATTATCTTTGTTAAGATGACAGCAAAATGTACATAAATGTTTAAGAACATATACATTGAACTGCAGTTGAACTGAAAGCATCGGGGCAATCTGTGGTCTTAGTAAGAGGGTCCTCACCCTGTATGAAAAACGCCCATAATCCACTTTTTGTCAGTTCTGATGATGGCAAACCAGTGCAGAATGGTGACAGGGGGAGAGAGGGAGGTTGGAAGATATAAGAAAAGGAGTTGTGACAGGGAAACAAATGTACGGAGCAAGAGATGAGAAGGCATTAACACACTCTATATATAAATGCAGGCAAGGATCCCTTTTCCTCCTCTGCACACTCAGTTCTTCCAAAAAGGATAAGACACTTCATGTATAAAGCTTAAAAATCATATAAAATGGCAGCCAGAATATATTATTCAAAATGTTAAATATGCAAATTTTGCTTTGGAACTACACCAACATTGTTTTTCATGTCAACCTTATCATTAATCTACATGTTAGATTGCAGGCAGGAATTTTGTGGCCCTACAGATATTACAGGACTAATCTAGTCAACATAACAAAGATCTAGCCAACATAATAAATTGTGAGGAATCATACGGCTTATGCTCAACAACATCTGGAAGGCCACAGGTTGTCTATATTATGTGATATAAACTAATAAACTCTCATAATAAATACCACCAAGAAGGTAAACATGATCGCAGTAAATACAACAGATAGCTTAGAGTATTTTGTACCAACTGCTCAGAGCAACACATTTTCATCTTTGCTTGATCCTCTGTTATAATTGGACATTAGTGTTCTATTTACTGGAGAAATTTAAGACTTTAACCCTGAGTTAAACACTAGAGGGCTACCTCTACTTTTGACAGCTGTAAAATAGAAGCTTGACCTATCCCAGTTGGTAAGTTGGTTCAATGTGATTCTATGCCTCAGTGGCTTCACAAATATAGAAAGAACAAACTGGTAATTCGCAACATGAATCTGATGGGTGAAATTGCTTAGGATAAATGTAAGCCTTGAACCAGGCATCTGATGGCTCTGAAAAACATTTGAACTCCACAGAAAATGGAGTTATGTATTCTCTTCATTTTCGTGAGTCCCTTAAGTCACAGAAATATACATAGGTCTTTCTTCAAATGGCAAAGAAAAGAATAACATCCATTTAAAACATGTGAAGCTGCTAGATTATAAAAAACCAAAATCTCCAAACTTTGGCATCCCAAGTATTCCTTTCGATGTTAATTAATTAATGAGAAATGTACATTGTTACTAGATAATTAAAACATATTGTAGTTTGCCATTTGTTCTTGTTTTTGTGAGAAAAAACATGTTTTTCCACAAAATTCTGCAACAAATATTTTAACTTACAGCAAGAAAGGGGGAGACAAAAACTAGACCTATGAGATATAATAAATTAACAACTATAATGACCATAGAAAATAAAACTTCTAAAGAACTAACTATATTTTAACTATGATGTAAGACATCAGCAAATGAGCAAATGTATGTGCCAACACAACAGAAAATCTTAGTCATGTCTACTCTCAGCAGTAACTTCCACTAACTTCCATGTCCAGGAATGTGACTGTAGAGTTGGAGCCTAACAGATTTTATATTTAAACCAACCAATATTCATATTCTGCAATGACCAAAACAAAGTCCACACAAGTACTTATCACATACTTCTAGTCCTCATCCTAGGACAGAGGTGAGAATTGTGCAGCGATTTAGCATATCGGGGGGGCTGAGGGTTGTAGTCCAACAGCATCTGGAGAGCTGCATGATTCTCACCTCAACAAGGTGCTGTGACTATAGTAATCTACTGTTGGCTACTCACTACTAGTTATTTAGAATGCCTTTTGCTTTCTCTCATCGACACTGAGGCAGAACAAAATAACTCTTTCTTGTTTTGGCCAAATATGTATTAGGGATTAGAATCACCCATGCCATTGTGGAAGGAGCAGAGAAAAACATTTTGCACTATTCATTCTATTGTCAAAGGATGGTACTTGCTGCAGAATGCAACTCTGAAAAGACAAGTGTTGTGAATAAATCAGCACAACCATATCTGATTCAGCCAGAGTATTTTGCCCTCCCATAAACACCCTCATATACAGCTACACTTTCCTGCCTAATAGAAGCCCCTGAAATCTTGGTCAATGGGTTATACATTTTTTTTAATGTTTCAGGTCATCAGATTATACAGCAAAATACAATGTTATAAGAAGCAATAAGACATGAATAAAAATACATACAACAATTTCTTGTGTAGTCAAAGTATCAGCATTTTCCATATAGAACATCCAATATTTTGCTGCATTTTAATTAAGGTGTCTAAACATTATCACAAAGAACTGCAAATTGGTCAGAGCACGCAGTAAGGAAAATTAAGCTCTAAAGGCTTTTTATCACCACATTTCAGGAACCAAGGGTGTAAAATGTTCTAATTTGGGATATATTAAAAGCCATAAAAGGTCTTTCAAAAAGATTAATGGTACTTTGCTTGGATTTAAGATAAGGGCTTTAGCTGGTTGGAAAAGCAGGGCCCTGGCTAGACCCTTGAGGCATTCATCTTTACAGCCACTTGGAAGATTTGTAAAAGCGTCTGCATAACCTCAAGCAAACGCACTGCGACATTTTTTTAAATTCCTTTCAATTTTATAGGTTTAAAGTGTGTAAATCATATTGGGAAGTAATGTAGATATAACGGTTCATCCTTGTAACATAGCAAAAAAATTTAAGAGGCGAACTTTTTTTAATCAAGGAAGTTTTCTAGGAGGCAAAAACCATTCCTATTGAAGTTCAGAGATAATCGTTTCAAAAATCTTGCTCTCGCAGCTTAACCAGCGTAACGGCAAACTTCCTATCAATTATTTTTCTCATAGAAAAAAAAAGATGTGTGCCTCCATCAAGGATACCTGGTAACAAATCTTCATAGCTATCCAAATAATGTAAAGGTACTTTTTAAAAAAAAATTCCAATTATCATATTTAAACTTTTTGGGTGAAATAACAGGTTTCTATGAAAAATATTTATGCTATTGGCTTTTGTTCTTTAATTAAATGAAAACAGATGTTTTCTGAAGTAAAGCGGAACCATTACTGAAGTACTTAAAGTGCTAAGGTCTTTAATTTTTATATCAGTTTGGTCTACAATTCCTGATTGTCTTTACTCAAGCTCAACATTAATGTCAAGCAAGTTACCTAGGAGACGAAAGAGATCAAAGAGACAAAAACCCCTCAAATGTCTGATTAATCAAGCCTGCAAACAGCTTATTTCTTTTAGCCTGCATGCAAGTATGAAAATGAGATTCAGGGAGCCGTACATTGTGCAGATTTGTTCATTCTTATCAGAACAAAGCCAGCGGCAGCTTATTTCATGGATCATTGGCACTGTCATCAGTGCTACACAGAACGGGTGACAGCTCCTCATTTTGAGGCTTGAACAAAATTAGCAAAAAGTCGGCACAAATTAGCCTCTCATCTTTTTAGTAATATGACATTATTCATTTACTTTTTATCCAATTTTTAATTTTTTCCTTGTCAGCTATCCCTTTCTAGTGTTTCTTGCACAGCATCATAAAACCCTTTAAAAATGCAAAGCAACGACTGAAGTCGAAATAGTAAATAAAGTTGAGGAAGGGAGACTGGGAATATGTGGCCTTAGTTCAGCTCCAGAAGATATTAATTCCAGCTTTCAGCAAACATTGTCCTTCTCCTCCACAAAAAGGACTTCCAAAACAAAGCCCAAATCAAAAGTTAGAATATTTGGTGGAACTGTTTAATGAGGAACTATTGGTGATCCACCATGGCCCTTGAACCCAATGGAGACGCCATTCATGCATCCAGGTAGAACATTTAAGAACATGTAAGCAAGCTATCTCAGTCCAGGACTAATTCCCTTTGGAAACTTCCTTGACACAAGCATGGTTCGCATCAGTGGAATAACGCAAAGTATTTTCCATAGCTTGGCCTTTAGTGGTCAATGACTGTAGCTTCTGTTTTGAGTTGTATATATTCATTTCAGTGCTTTTATTACTGTATTTTGTGACTGGGCTTATGAATAATTATATTTTACCTTTTGAGCACCACCTTGAGGCTTTGGGTTGGTAGGATAAAATTACCCCCCTTCTTCTCCCAAAAGGAGAGATAAAGATTTATTTCAAACACCTATTGTAAAATACATACTCTCCAGGATATGAATAATACGATAAAACATTCAATCCCGGATTCAGAAATGTCACATATAGGTATGCTCTATAAAAGGCTAAACCCAAAGGGGATTTAACAAAACATCTCTATTCTAACAGGTCCTGGAGCATCTTGTGGTCTATCAGAGAAGCCAAACAGCCTTTTAATACTATATTACAGTTTCTCATCAAATATGAATCTAGTTATTTCAGGTTCTGCCTGTGGCAATGATTTTCTCCTTTTATGTTATGGAATGTTATCCATTGCTGATGTATATTAAATATATAAAGCAAACAAGAATATTGAGAGGATTTGGAAGTGAGAATGATCTTCTGTCAGTGATTTGTTCAACTTCTGCTGCAAATACTTTGTAATACCTTTGTTGGGTTTCTATTGCGAGGTATTAAAACATCAGTTTATGTACAGACACTGACAACACCACTCTATAAAATGGATATAAACATGTTTCTATATTAGAGCTTTGGTTTAGACTCAAATATTTATATGCAACTAAATTCTTCCATTCATAAAAAAGCATTAAAATTAACCATAAGCTGTTAGATGTTTTACACAGTCCCCTTGTAAGAAAGGCTGTTTTTTTTAATAAAAAGAACTGTAGTACTGTTTTCAGCAATTTCTTTATCTCTGTTCTTCTAAGTAAGAAAGCTTATTAACAAGCTTTGAACTTAAAATCACATTTACAATAATGTGCCATCAACAGTTTTATAAGCTAATTAGAAAAAAAGATTAATTAATGACTGGCTGCTAATAAAATGGCAATCATGAAGAAAGAAACCAAGGGTGCTAAGCTTCAACTACCACCAATTAAGAGCTAATTACAAACAAATTATATATGTGTTTTGCTGTGGGCTTTAATTTACTAAAATGGTTTTAATTAAAAGAGAAAACATGCTGATTAATTGAACTGCAGAAAAAATCTACAGTATAAACTGTGCTTTGTCTCTTTAATTAGACTTGTAACATCTGAAATCTTTTTTTAAGGTTTGTTAAAAAGAAGATATACATAATTAAGAGAATATATGAATATAATCCTAGGTGATAACCTTTATTTTATGACAAGGGTTAAGAGAAAACAACCTCAATAGAGAGAAACACCTTCAGTAGGAAGAGGTGGGAAAAACAGTATAATGCATTTCCTCCTCACAACATAAACATTAAGGGGGAATTTGGGAGTTACATATGGTTTGTCTGCATTTCCCCACCAAATCCTTTGAAGATCTAAAATACTAATGCAAATTCTGCATCTGATTTTGAAAAATATTGCTTTAAAAAGCACAAATAAATTTCCTGGGGACTGTACTATGGATTTAAATGACGTGCCACAAAGTTCTTTTTACACAAAAGCTACAGAAATTAGTGCAATCTGCATAACTCTTTCACTTGCATTTGGGAGCAGTACAGGGGAACTCCCAGATTGTGTCCTATCAGTTTATTTATCAAAGGGATTGCTGTAGGTTCTTCTAATTATTAATTCTATCTAAACGGGGAATTTAAAAAAACTGAAAAGGTAATTTATGATACATTGAACATTAATAAACAATAACCATATTTATGTATTTTGTATTGTCCCTCATTGCGACAGGATTTATCTTTTCAAACTACGGTTTGTTTAAGAATTAACAGGACGAGCAGGTAGTAACAAAATCACTGGAGCACACTGAGAATAATGGCAGAAAGTACATACAACTTGGCTATAGTACAAGAATGATACCATGGTTGTTGTAAAAAGCTAATTAAATGATACAGATTCATTTAAAATGTTTAACCAAAAACATACACCCACTCTTTATAAATGTAGCCTCTGACACCAAACTCCTTGAACTATGAGACAAATAAAGCAATTTTGACAGCATTTGCCTTATTTATACTGGTCTTATTTTCCCAGTAGTTGGTTCCATTGAACTAAACAGAACTTAGCTCTGAGTAGACATGTATGGATTATGCTGTTAATTTTCAGTGTTTCTGCTGACAGCTATTTTCAATTTCTTTTGACAAGAACATCAAATATGTTCAGGGCTTTTTCTTCTTCTTCGAGTTACTGCCCTCTGGGTAGTGCACTCTTAGACAACAGAGCAAAGTAATAAAGTCACAAGCTAAGAGGGGAAAAAATATCATAGCATAAAACCTCAGGTTTGTTTTGTTTCTTGAATTTTATGCAAGAGATCCAATTTTGCCTAGAAATAGTAGAGTATTTTTTGAAAAATACAATATTATATTTTTAAATATTGAAAAGAAGTGGGAAAATTGTGGCAGAACAAAATTATCACGCTTGTAATGCAACTTTCAATTCATTAGTAGTTTACTGAAGTTCTCCAACTGCTCAGAATGCTTACAGCATAGCTGAAGAAGTGTCCCCCATTTTAAACCATGGGAAATTAAGTCTCACCGGGTCTTGGTGGTTTTACTAAAGATCCAAGTCCTTTAGCCTCTGCAAATAATTTCCATCAGCATTCCACCTTCCCTAAGTACCCTTATAAGGGAGGTCCCTAGGTTCAGAAGTGTCATGCTTAATGCCTGTATATTCCTCCACTGCTGCCAAGAACTGAAATTGTCGTTCCCAAAGCTCCCTAGCTTAATCCATTAGTTTCTGTTCATCAATAAACCCACCGAACCTAGCAGCCTCATTTGTTAGGATAAGTTTGGGAAGTAGTCATATGGAAAGGTTCACAAGAAAAACTGAGATTGAAAGAGCTTCCGGCTTTGTTGAGCTCCTAAAGACATTCATGTCAGTGTGGCAACTGGTGGCCTTCCAAATGATGTTGGACAGTATCAGTGGAAATGTAATGGGGGACAGGTTTAATTTTAAATTGAATTATATTGTTGGTGGATTCTCATCACAAAGAGTAAATATAATCATACTGTCAAAGAAAACAAAGAACAAGCAAAAAAGAAAAATAACACTACTTAGAATATGGATAAACAACTGTTCAGTGAAGTTAATGGCCACAGGGTCACACCACTGCCACCCCCACCCCCAAATGAAGGCCACCCCAAACTCCACATCAGTTACTCCCTAGGGCCTAAAGTGATGGACCATTTCTCCCATTTTTTTGGTCTTCTGTTGGCCAAGAAATAACTTATTTCTAACAGGATGTGATCCAGAAGTCAACTTGTGGATCATTTCCTCTTGGAAACTATGCTTCTTCTAGGCCTACAATGGCTGGGGATTGATACGTTTTCTCCAAATCCTTTTTAGACAGCCATTTTGAAGCATACAAACTGGACACTGGGAAGCTTTTGGGGCCCCAAATACAGTCCTGAGCTTAAAATAATTGTTACCAAATTAATTTTAAAAATTAGGAATAAATCCTCTGAAAAGTCATAAAATACTCCTGCATGGTTTTTTGAATGCCAATTTTTCTCAGAAATATAACAACAACAACAACAATTTTATTGATTAGACAGAAGCCATATCAAATACACACAGAACACAGACACATTGCAATGATTCTAAAATATAACATTAATCTTAAAGAGTAAAATCATTTAAAGTTAACAAAACTTTCAACTAATTAGAAACTTTTAAATATTCTTTCTGCATGATGCAAAGTATGGAATTATTTATGAATAATATAATATAAGAATTGTCAATTTTTTTAACATGTCCAAAGCAATAATGATAGAAATAAGTAATCTGAACTATAGTTTTCTGTAAAACTCATAATAATTGTAGCAGGCCAAATACTCAAACATCCATTAGTCTTGTGGAAAGCTAGTCTTGTGGAAATAAGAGGCACTTTCACAAATGTCCCATCAGTTCCCTCCCACTAACATCTTCCACACCCAATACTATGACATTCTGCAAAATGTGTCATGAGTGGCTTTTGGAGGGTTGCAGGAAAACTCAGCAGACCCGGGGGGGGCATTTATTCTTAAAATGAATAAATGCCAGAAGGGAGAGAATAATGTATGCTGACAATCATGACATCACTGCTCGAGCAGGAAGCTTTGAAATGGTTGAACAGAAGCTCTCTGAAGCTTGAGGTGCTCTTACTGCCTATTATAGGGAAAGCCAATGATTCCTAATTCATCTAGAACACAGTCATGTATTTGTCATCTTAAGACCAGACAAGCATCTCAAGCACTGAGGATTACCTGGGAAGGAATCCCTCTGAAGCACTGCAGTATACCAAAATACCAGTGAGTCACTCTGGATTGTGCTCTGACTTACAAGAAGCACTGCTTGACTATCAAGCAAAAAGTGGGTGCTAGAAATAATATCACATGAAAGCTGACTGGCACAACCTGAGGATCACAGCCAGACACAGTGAAGACTTTGCTTTGCTACCCTGCAGCTCAATACGCTTGCCCAATGTGGAACGAGATGTTAAAACAGTGGATGTGGCTTTTTAATGAGACACATCGCATTATCACAGGATGTCTTTGCCCAACACCGCTGGAGACATTGTACTGTTAAGCCA
This sequence comes from Anolis apletophallus, assembly GCA_030556195.1. NCBI lineage: Eukaryota > Metazoa > Chordata > Lepidosauria > Squamata > Anolidae > Anolis > Anolis apletophallus. Next base: position 87,419,654 of record JARBWK010000010.1, read on the forward strand.
GTATTGCACCACCTGATATCCACAGGGAAGTAGCAGCCAGTAATGAAAGGACCAAGACATTGACATCTCCAGTCCATCCTCTGTTCGTAGATCAGCCAGCACGCCAACAACTTAAATCAAGAAACAGTTTCTTAAGATCTTGCAGGAACACCTCAGCAAGCAGGAGTCCAAAACTGGCAGGTAAAAATCTAGAGCCTCAATCAGTGGTTGATATTGGATGAGAAACTCCCTCCTGGGCACTTTGGTACCACGAGATGCAGAGCTAATCTTAAGAAATGGGGATATAAAGTGGAGTCCACGACATGCAAATGTGGAGAAAAGCAAACCACAGTCCACTTACTACAATGCAGTCTGAGCCCTGCCACATACACAATGGAGGATCTTCTTACAGCGACACCAAAGGCACTTGAAATGGCCAGCTTCTGGTCAAAGGAAATTTAGCATCATGCCGAATGTTTAACTTTGTTTGTGGTTTTTTATACATTATAATTGTATTCTCAATTTGCTTCTGACACGATAAATAAATAAATCTAGAATCAAAGTCATTATAAATTAAAGCAACATGTAAACCCAGAATTTTAAAACCTGCTATTTTCACAAAAATATTACTAATTACAATTTCAGAACCAATTAAGTTATCTCAATCAGGTACATTTGGAAAAATACTTGCAACTCAATCTTTATTGCACAATTCCTGTGATGTATATGATCTTTAAGAACTCCACAATACAGTGACCATTAAATAATTGTACTATTGGGATGTTGTTCTGTTTGGAGACATTATAAGTCCCCAAAATGAAATGCAAAGAACTATTTCTGTATCTGAAGAAGACAGAAGAACAAATTTTACTATGGAACAACCAGCATTAATTATTCTAAGAAAACCCTATCATCTTTGAATTGTGTCAAATAGGAAGGTAGGGACATATTAGTATGTGTTATGTGTCTGGAAATCCAAAAAGCTTTTGAAGGACACATTCACCCATTGTAACTACACTATCTTGAGATTGGAGACACTTATAAAACATCAACAAATCTGACATTAATATGGGTGAAGATGTGACTGGAACTTCTACTGTCACAAATACAATTTAGTAGAATATAAGGCACATTAGAGTTGGATAACCAAGAAATTCTCAGAATGAGGTATCCTATATAAATCCCCTGGATTATCCATTCCTTATCATATCGGGGAGAAAAAGGAAATTAGTTTTATATGGTTAGAATTACAGTGTTCCCTCACTTATTGCTGGGGTTAGGTTCCAGGACCTCCCACAATAAGTGAAAAACCACAATGTAGGGATGCTCTATTTATTTTAATATTTAAACATTATTTTAGTAGTTATGCACTATTTTAAGTCTTTATAAACTTAAAATAAAGTGAAGGAAAGGAAGGAAAGGCCCTTCAAGGCTGGAGGAAGGGAGAGAGGACTGAGGAGGGAAGCACCTTGGAAAGCGGCAGTGGCAAAAACCCACAAAACAGTGAAAATACCATGATATATATTTTAAATTAATATTTTTTTAAATCCGCGAAACAGCATGTCCGCAATAAGTGAACCGCAAAGTAGCGAGGGTACACTGTATATCAAAAGGTCCAGAGAGAAGTTCAGAATTGTTAAGAATCTTTCAAGCGCAAGAAAGTGAAGAATCCACATAACACAGCCCAATACCTACTAATCCATTTATTAACATATTCTGCTCCGCCAGCACTAGAGTAACAATCTTAAAAATTCACAGCTGCATGAAAGCCTGTGTACAGTAAGTGTCCCGTGGTAAAGACCTTTCAAAGTTATCGCTCTTTCTTCTAGTATATATTTTTTCTTTCCAGATTATGTACATTCTTCAAATCCATCCTCAGTTCTAAGGCAATCTAATTCGATAAAAGTACGTTCTTCCTGCGACATAAAGATAGTGTACTGACTTACAGCTATGTTTGGAATTCCTTAACTTTTCAGAGCACATTTTCATAGCTTCTTCTTAGCTACCTCATTTGGGGGTTCATTTTCCCTGACTAAATACTAATGCTGCTCTATCAATTTCATGGGCTTATAAAAGTCATACATCAAAAATTGTTTCACTTGTTTAATAAAGGAACAGCGCTAAGAAGTTTGGGATCTGTGCCTTACAGCAATGGTTTTATCAGCAGATTCCAGTTTTCAATTCCAGGTGGAAAAAAATCCATTAATCAGACACTAATACACCTGATTTCCAAAGAATACCTACGCACTGAACACCCATTCTATCATACTCTGAAACAGCTGCAATCACAAATGGAGCTCAAGTCATGTGTTGCATTAATTCTGTTAAAACAACAACAACGTATGATATATTCCAGCTATAGGGTAAACATTTCATGCTTTCTAAGTTGGCATTTACAGGTATATCTCAGTTAATAAAGTAGATATATTCCTGGGCATTACTTCTTTAACAGAAAATTTAGTGCCACCGGCAGAAATAACATGGAAAGAATAAGGGTAGCATACTACCTCCCCCAAAATAGAGTTCAACTACTGTATTTCCAGCCCAGTTTTTACACAAACTGAGTACTTGTATGTGTAAATGAAACAACCAAGTCAGATCACAGAATCGCAGAATAATAGAGCCGGAAGAGACCACATGGGCCATCTAGTCCAACCCCGTCATGCAGGAAGAGAACAATCAAAATACACCAGACAAATGGCCATCCAGCCTCTGCTTAAAAGCCTCCACAGAAGGAGTTTCTACCACGCTCCGAGGCAGAAAGTTCCACTGCTAAACACCTCTTACAGTCAGGAAGTCCTTTCTAATGTTCAAATTGAATCTCCTTTCCTGTAATTCGAACCCACTGCTCTGAATCCTAGTTTCCAGACATCACAAAGCAAGCCTGCTCCCTCTTCCTTATGACATCTTTTCACACATAGCTATCATGTCTCTTCTAAACCTTCACTTCTGAAGACTAAACATACTCAGCTCCTTAAGATACTCCTCACAGGGATAAACCTTGCATAAGTGAACAAAATATTATGAGCCTCCTAAACTTTAAGCCTTTTTCCAAAATTCATCCTGATAATTTATTTTCTTTCCCTAGCCGGCAGCCAGATTAATAACAGAGGCAAATTACAGGGAGTGGTCAACCCCCCAGATCCAATTTAACATTGAAAATGTGGCGCTTGCTTCCAAAAGGTACCAATCTGAACAAATGTTATAGGAATTTTTAAAAATGTGCTGCCACATATAACTAATGTTTCATTTTTAAAAAATATGGTACCTTTTGGAAACAAATTCCACAAATATGTTTCTCTCCAGGCATTTTTCACCACTTCCCAATGCCTAGCAACTAAGTAAGCCCAACAACTAGATAGAAGGCAATAAAGGAAAGGAGGGGTGGCAGAAAAATACTTATTTATTTATTTATTTACTATTTTTATATGCCGCCCTTATCAACCCTGAAGGGGACTCAGAGTGGCTTACAGCAAACAACAATACTGCCAGAGTGGCTTACAATGTACATATAACAATATTGCCAGAGTGGCTTACAGCAAACTGAAAAAACAACAAATAACATTACTGTCATAGCACAACATCAGCACTACACATCATATTAGACTACAACATATTGCAATATTGTTAGCAATACTGCATGCAATACAAATATACTGTACAAATTATAATATCACGATATAATTATTATATCACATTATCATTGGCAGTTTTATACTGTGTTACATTACAACAACACCAATACCGCTCTGAGCTCTGGAGAGAGCGGTCTACTAAGTCGAATAAATAAATAAATAAATAAATAAATGCCAAATGCATATACAACACACCATACCGTAATCATACTATTATTATTATTAGTATTATATTACAATTATTATACTATAACATAATACATAATACAATATATTGACATTATAATATATTATATTATATTAAATTATAACATGATATAACATTATATTATATATTATTCTATATTATATTATTTATAAAAAATAAATGACATTTATTTAAACAAAATAAAATTACTTATTTAAATAAATAATTTTATAGAATTATTTTAAATACACCTAGATTTAGACAAAAGAAGGGAGAGGATGAAAATAATAATATAAAACACAAAATAAAGTAAAATAAAATAAATAAAATAAAAACAAAACAAAACCAAAAATAAAAATTTAAAACAAGACTTGTGTTAAAAAGAGCTTCTTTAACCGAAGCTTTGTTAATTGAAGTATGCCTAGATTCTCATCCAACGTTCAGCGGCCAGATTAATAACAGAGGCGAATTGCAGGGAGCGGTCAACCCCCCTATTTAAGGAGCTCAGCTGGCTGCCGTTTATTTTTCGGTCCCAATTCAAGATACAGGTTATCATCTATAAAGCCCTTAACAGTTTGGGACCTGCCTACCTTCGTGACCGTATCCCCTCCATGAACCTGCCTGATCCCTTCGATCTTCGGAGGAGGCTCTCCTTTCACCCCTACTATTATCTCAGTCCTGCTTTTTGGGAACAAGGGAGATAGTCTTTTCCTCAGTCCCCCCCCCCCCCCTCTATGGAATGTACTACCTGGTGAGATTAGGTGAGCCCTCACTTTAGAAAGTTTTAAGAAGAATCTTAAAACCTGGTTCTTCCACTGCACTTTTGGAGATTAATCATATAATCTCATACTACCATTCACCCTGAATATTTGCTCTTAGTGTACACCTCCTCCCCCCTTTACATGAAGGTCCTTTTTCTTGACCCCAGCTCGGAAGTTTTCTCTCTCACAAATAATTTGCTCCACTGCTATCTCACCCCGTTTTTTTATCCCTATCTTTATTATTTTAATCTGTACATGCGGCCCGCTCATTGTTCTGTGTTATGAATGGTTTTATTTTATTGTAATTTTATATTGGTTGTAATATTCTTATAGTTTATGTTCTATGAAATTGATTATGTTGTTCTTTATGATTGATTTTATTTTGTTGTTGCGTTGTTGGGCTTGGTCTCATGTAAGCCACCCCGAGTCCCCTTTGGGGAGATGGTGGCGGGGTACAAATAAAGTTAATTATTATTATTCTTTTTTTTCACAGCACTGTAAAAATAAGCAGTAAAAAGTGGTTTGAAAAGACCTAGTATTTAGGTTAGTTGCCTTTATTCCTGAGACTAGAAATTGGAGATGAATGAGGAGGCTCACATACAGCCCTTTACTGCTCTCCAGGAAGCTTCTTTTTCTCCACTGTCCAGCATATCAGGCAAGGATTGTGCGGTGGAGAAAGAAAATGTCATTTACTATGAGTAGCCCTGGGACAATTATCTTGACTGGGCCTGCTGAGGAATTATGTAGAATTCCAATCTCCATTCAACTATGAAGCTCAGGACATCCCATCCCACTACTGTGGCTTTTCAGGACACTGGTGGAAAGTTCTACTAAAGCTAGAACAGTGATTCCCAACTTTTTAAAAATTTTACCAAGGGCCACTTTGACCAGAGACCACTCTCCAACATTAGTATCAAAAGGTTTACAAATCGGTTTTTGTTCAACTTTAGATTCAGTTTGGTTATTTGGGGTGCTGATTCAGAAAACTGCATTGGAAAGACCACATCAGCTTTAGTTTCTGATACAGAACATAGGCCATCCAGTAGTTGCCATTTGCTCACCCACAGAAAACCATATTTAATAATCTAGAACTGATGTCATCTATCCAGAACTGATGTGATAGTAGTAATATTTCATGCCTAGACAGCCTCTCCCCTCCTGACATTCCAGTTGCCTTGACACTATAAGAGGGTTTCACAAGACCAGTCACTCTCGTTGTCATGTGGTTTTGAGGCAACGGTGTAGTAATGGTGAGGCTGCAGACCATATTTCATTCTTGCGGGCCACTGGTGTTCCATGGACCACAGGTTGGGAACCACTGAGCTAGAAGAACAAACCTTACTAAGGAACAATCAGCATGAATTATTCTTTAAAGAATCCTATAATCTTTGAATGTGTCAAGTAGGCAGCAAGGGAGAAACTAGTATGAATTACGTATTAGGATATCCAAAAAGATTTGAAGAAAACATTCACCAAATGTTCCCTCCTGTAACTATTTTATCTTGATATTGGAGACACCAGCAAAACGTCAACAAATCTGGTGTTAATCTGAGTGTAAATATAGAACATTAGAGCTAGATAACAAAAAAAGTTATCTTCCAACAACTGGATATGCTCATTTTTTTAAAAAAACAAACAAACAACAACAACCAACACTCAAAAGATATGACTGAAAGAACATGTTATTTAAATGAATAGTGAACCAGTATATTCCAAACACTATGTAACTATATTTGCCACATTGGAAAATATTCACAAAAAAGAGCTTAACTTACCTCTCGTGTAGCTAATCTATCACTTAGTTCCTCTGCTTGTTCAATGTTTCCTTCAGCCAAAGATTTATCTATGCTGATTTCAAGACCAGACTGGGGAAAAATAAAGACAAATACATCTTCCCTCAAGAATACCGAATGAACATTGTAAACAAGCACTCAATTAAAAATCTTCACAACCAAAACAATACTCATTTTCATAGTTGTAATTTTCATGTATAACAAATCACTTGTAGAAGTGTATTTTAAAGGACAGTATCATTAAATATTCACAAGAATGGTTGTTTTAGAACAAATTGTTGTATCAGTTCCACCTTTATGTGTTGGATAAATACTGCAGTTTTTAAAAATTACATGGACTAGTTTACGCCTGTCACTATGAAATTTTATCTCAATATCTGACTTATCTATTCTATCCCTGGAGCTTCCCTGAATAAAATATGATGTGTATGTGTCATATAATATGAAGAATGCCAATTACCACTGTGCCTTTGCAATTCATAGATCTTATCTATTTCCAAAAAAGTGAATTCTGGCTTGTTGCCATTCTCTTTTTTGCTATATTATTGAATCTAAGCTTGCAAATTGTCAAATGTAAAAGAAGAGGCTACAGTTTTTAATCCCTGAAAACAAGCAATAAGAAAGTATCTTAATAACACAGGCAAATCCTAACTTGTTTTGAGTTAATATTTACAAATGAAGGACCACTAATGAATGCAATAATAATAATGTAATAGATTTCTGCCCTGAAACTCTTGTCTCATCTTTATTGAACACTCTTCCTTCTAATATACCTGAAGATAAGAAAAATAAAACAGATGCTGACTACCAGTTAATACTGTTAAGACCTTATTATGCCATCTTCCAATTAAAAGAAAAGTTATTTACTCTAGTGCTCTGCTCACTAGATACGGTCTGTGGAGCATCTCATCCACTTTGTTGTACAGATAGAGAAAATATATTATTGTTAAGACATATGAATAAGAATTCTAGGACTTCTTTCAAATAAGAATAGCAAATATAAAATGAGTGGAATTCTGTTGAGTCTATAATAACATATAAATAGTTGGATGAGTAATAGCATTTTTTTCCAAAAGTTATAGAAGTGTGGTCCTTGGAGCAGCCAAATAGTATGTAAGCACATGCACAGATCTCTCACTATTCAACTTTGGTGGGCAGTGTTGATGAATGAGCTCAGGGCCATTGCACAATTGACTACACGATATGAGATCCTACACAACTGGTTGCATACAACATATAATATTATTGTTACTGATGTTGTTATTGCTGTCCTTACAGCTCAAGGTGGGGAACAACAAACGCCTTGTCCTGAATCTGCAGAACTGAAGGGAACCACATTTGTGGAGTTCGTTTCCAAAGGGTACCAAATCCAAAAGAAAAAGAAAGAAAGATGAGTTGCAGGTAACAGCACACTGTTGGCTAGGAGGAGAATATTATGTACAGATCAAAACTATCCAAGTGTATCAAATCGCTGTGGTACAGGGCTTTGAAAATAGCATTTAACAGCAAAAGAATGCATACATATCATCAGCACATATTTTTCCTAATTCCTGTAAAAATTGTTCAGTTGGATTTGGTACCTTTTGAAATAAGCTCCACATTTGGGATTGTATAATCACATAAAAACTAAGAGAAACTGGGATTTTCCAACTCTAGCTCTTGATAAGAACATCATGACAAAGGGAAGACAAGCCTGCCTCCATTCCATCATTACCAGAAAGAACACAGAGTTTCAACTGATGCTTTCTCTGTGTTTGAAAAGTTGCAGGGATATGTTATTTAGCACCATACAGGACTGCTGAGTTTTACTTTATTTTATTATAATCAGTTGTATGATGCCTGAGGAAAGGCAAGCCAAAAATCTACAAAATTAATTAGATTCCATTATGTCACCTTGGGAGGGGCTTCCTTGCTTGCAAGTGGCTTAAACCTGTCATTGATTCCAAAATATTGAGTGAGCTCCTTCAACTTGTTTTCCTTTATGGATTGCTGGCTGGACAAGAAATGAAAGGAAAGACAAAACAAATACTTTCATGACATTTTAATTTCAAGAGGGGAAAATCTACATATTATTTCAATTTACATGAACATATTCCTATTTTTGTGTCTGACTCGCCTCCCATCTCTCCCTGCCTGGCCTTGTGCTGAGAATGAAGATATTAACAACACCTGCGCAGGGCCATGGCAACACCTCTTTGGCCCTGCTGCATTACAACTCCTAGGCAGGGTGCCTCCATGGCCACATAGCCTCCCAGTAAGAGTACTTCAACGGCCTAACTGCCCACTGCCAGCCATAGCAACACCTGCGCGGAGCCATAGTAACACCTCTTCGGCCCTGCTGCCTTACAGCTCCTGGGCAGGGTGCCTCCATGGCCACACAGCCTCGGGGTGAGAGTACTTCAATGGCCTAGCTACCCAGCCATGGCAACACCTATTGAATGACGCCTTGTGTGTTAATTGTATTACATCAAGACCAGAATGAAGTCCAAATAAAATAGTGCACAAATCTGAAACAATTATATCTTGTTAACCGCTCTGAGTCCCCTTCGGGACCTTTTACTATAGTCTGGTGTCTTCTATTTGGAAACAGTTACATGATATTTTATTTTTATTTGTACCTTTGATGTATAAAGGTAGATAATCTATTTGATGAAGTCAAAAACATTGCCATTTTTAATGTGGGGGGAGTATTCTATTTATCCCACAATCCCACAATCTTACTCAATAAATAAACATTCTTAGTTGTCTCAACTGTGCATTCATGCGTTTCGCATATTCTTTACATACATAAGGATGAAGGAGGTCATAGGCAGACTTGGCATTAAGGCAGTCAATCATGGATCAGAAAGACTGAGGACCCTTCTACACAGCCATATAACCCAGAATATCAAGGCAGAATAATCCACAATATCTGCTTTGAACAAGAATATCTGAGTCCACACTGCCATATATTCCAGTTCAAAGCAGATAATGTGAGGGGTTTTCAGCTGTGTGGAATGGGCCTATGAAGGAGGTCTGTGTGTGTGTGTGTGTGGGGGACAGAAGGTATCAAAAGGCAGGTGTTTTGCCTCTGTGAGATTCAGCTTTGAGCTGATAGGGGCAGCATAAGAAAGAATCGAAAACTACCTATGACTCTGGAGAAGTTAAATAACACATTACTACATGTTTGGCCAGGCATACAAATTCAGAACTCAAACAACAGCATAGCTACAGGTGCAAATTTAAGGTGTAACTCTGAGGCCCAGTAACTTAACTTAAGACCGCCACCATCAGGGAGTTTTGTGAAGATCTTAAAGCGGACCTATTTTGCATAACTGAGACCTGGCTCCAGGAGAGCGATTCCATCTGCCTCCAGGAAGTGGTCCCCCCTGACTACGTTGCCACGCACCAGAATAGGAATGAGGGACGGGGGGGGGGGGGTGGCAATACTCTCCCGTGATGGATTACACCTTAGAGCGATCCCTGCGCTCGCCACCTCGGGGCTCGAAAGTGTCGGCCTGGTGTGGGAGTCCCAGGAGAGCCTGGCGATTCTGCTGGTGTACCGTGCGCCTAGCGCACCGGTGGAGAGCCTGGCGCGGCTGCTGGAGACTGTGTCGGAGTGGGCATTGAGGTTTCCCAGGCTTATTGTCCTGGGTGACTTTAATGTCCACGCCGACGCAGCCTCCGTTCCATCTGCAGCCGCGGACCTAATTTCGACCATGGCGACATTAGGCCTCTCCCTCTGTAGCTCGGGACCCACACACTCGGCCGGGCACACCCTCGATCTGGTGTTCAGCGCGGGGGTTCAAGTGGACCTAGCCTCCGTAATAGAGGTTCCATGGTCGGACCACTGTGCTCTAAGGATCCGGGTTGAGCAACCGCCTCCCCCATGCAAGGGCGCCGAACAGATTTTGGTTCGCCCGAAGAGACTTATGGAACCCGAAAGGTTCCTGAACGCTCTGAGGGATCTGGAGTCTACCAGCGTCTCAGTCGATGAGCAGGTTCAGGCCTGGAACACCTCATTAGCTAAAGCTCTCGACGAGATTGCCCCTAGGCGTCCTCTCCGCCCCCGCAACCACCGGTCCCCCTGGTATACAGGGGCCCTTAGGTCGATGAAGCGGGAGAGGAGACGGCTAGAGCGCGAGTGGAGGAAAATTCTGTGACGGAGCCTCAGTATCAGCTTATAAGCTAGTTAAAGAGGCTTATGAGCGTGCTGTCAAGGCGGCCAAAAATGGGTACTTTTCCGCCTCGATAGCGTCTGCTAGCTCACGCCCGGCCCAATTGTTCAAGGTAATTCGGTCCCTGACGACGGTCCCTACTGTCCCAAAAAATAGCGATCAGGCCCTTACTGCCGGTGCTTTCCAGAGCTTCTTCACAGACAAGATACTGAGCCTCCGCCGGGACCTTCCAGCCACGGTTGAGACAGTAGAGAGCTTGAGACTCCGTGGCCCTCCGCCGGGCCCACCCTCGACCAGTTTCGGCCACTGGACACAGATGCTGTTGATAGGATAGTGGCTGCAGCCAGGCCTACCACCTGCTCCCTCGACCCGTGCCCCTCCTGGCTTGTTAGATCCTGCCTGGAGGGGTTACGTGGGCCTCTGTTGAATATCATAAACAGCTCCCTTGAGCAAGGAGTCTTTCCAGAGTGCTTAAAAGAGGCGGTGGTAGCTCCATTACTGAAGAAACCGTCATTAGACCCTGCGGTTCCCTCCAACTACCGACCAGTGTCGAATCTTTCGTACCTGGGCAAGGTAGTTGAGAGGGCAGTAATGGAGCAGCTGCAGTCCTTCCTAGATGATGCAACATGGCTAGACCCCTTCCAGTCCGGCTTCCGTTCGGGCACGGGACGGAGACGGTTCTGGTCTCCATCACAGACCAACTCCGCTGCCAGCTTGACCAAGGCGGGTCTGCGCTGCTCGTGTTATTGGACCTCACGGCAGCGTTTGACACGGTCGACCACAATCTATTGATCCACCGCCTGGCCATGGCTGGAGTGAGGGGACAGCCTAAAATGGCTGACCTCCTTCCTCCACCAGCAGTCTCAGCGTGTGAGGAGGGGCGAGGTGGTCTCCGAGGGCTCCTCATTAGTTTGTGGAGTTCCGCAGGGGGGCATTCTCTCCCCTCTGTTATTTAACATCTACATGCAGCCGCTTGCACAGCTGGTGCGGAGTTATGGGCTGGAGTGTCACCAGTACGCTGATGATACCCAGCTCATTCTGAGGATGGGGGGCAGGCCGGGATCCGTCCCCGATAATTTCCCACATTGCCTCGAAGCCGTTACTGGATGGCTGCGAGCCAGTAGGTTGAGGGTGAATCGGCGAAGACGGAGATCTTGTGGCTGGGCCGCCCGGGCGGGGTAGGTGTCCAGCTTCCGACCCTGGACGGTGTGGCGTTATGCCCATCATCTTCCGTGAGGAGCCTGGGAGTCCACCTGGACTCCCAGCTGACCATGGAGGCCCAGGTCTCTGCGGTCAGCAAGGTTGCCTTTTTCATCTCCAACAGGCAAGGAGGTACGTTGGCCTTCCTCTGTCGGTGACCCGGAACCTCAAGCTGGTGCAGAACACTGCCGCCCGGCTCCTGTCTGGCACCCCAGCAGGATGCCACATAACACCTGTCTTGCAGGATCTGCACTGGCTGCCAATCGAGCACCGGATCACCTTCAAAGTGTTGGTTCTTACCTTTAAGGCCTTGCACGGTCTGGGGCCAGCGTATCTGAGGGACCGTCTCACTCCATACTGCCCTTTGAGATCATTACGGTCCGAGGATGCCAATTTCTTGGAGATACCTTCGGCGAAGCTGGAACGTCTGACTTCTACCCGCCGGAGGGCGTTCTCTGTCATAGCTCCCACGCTGTGGAACGCCCTCCCGGCCGAAACCCGGGCAATGAAGGACCTGCTCCCGTTCAGACGGGCTTGTAAAACCTACTTGTTTAAGCAGGCCTTTGGCGGGTAGGCCCGCGTATTTTAGTTGTGCCATTGTTTCAATTGTGCCATTGTTTTATTGTGCTGCTGCTGTTTTTAACTTTTTTTACTGTTCTGTATTTTATTGTGCCTTCGGCCCTTGTAAGCCGCCGCGAGCCTCCGGGAGTCGGCGGCATAGAAGCCCGAATAATAAATAAAATAAATAAATAATCCAGCAAGAAAATAATTGGGGGGAACAAGGACACGGTGAGTAGTAGGATTTTTAAGGGTTGAAGTTTTGAGGAAGGAATTGCATGGAAAACTGAAAAGGTAGGATACTTTAATATGAAGTTTAAATCATTGTGGCAAATCTTCAAATACCTTTCAGTTATTTCTTCACTGCCCTTTTTCAATTTAGCTGGAAAGAGAAGAAAAGCATTTAATATTTGTTAGAAATGATTCCACCATTTTCTCTCATTGTGCAGCAATGAACATGTTTGGAAACACAATGCCCAGAATATTGGTTTTATAGGAATAAAAAGCTTATGGACACTTTTAGTAGTCCTATGACTTGGTACACTGAATATAACTGTGCAACTTCCATCATTCTCCACCATTCACTATGTGGGCTAGATCTCATAGGAGCTATCATTCAACATCAGTGGTGGATCACATATTTTTTCACTCTTGCACTAGCTGTCCAGTGACCTTTGTTGGGCAGAATTGAGATCTTACTAGAAATAGCAAATTCAAGCACATTTACCTTAACTCATTAATCACAATAGAACCTACTTCTGGGCAAACATGTCGCACCTATTAATGTAACTCACTGAATATTGTGTGTGTGTGTATGCATGTATGTATGTACAGTTTATGTGTGTGTATATCAAGTTATGGTGACCTCATGAATCTCATCTGATTTTCTTAGCAAAGAATGCTCACAGGTGGTTATTTCCTTTCTCTGAAATAAGGCCTCCAGCACCTGGCATTCATAGGCAGTATTCTAACCAGGCCTGATTCAGCATAGCTTCCAATATCAGAGGGTATCTGCGGTGTTTACCGCATTTATTCTTTGTACATCTGCTTTAAAACCTGATCAAATTAATTATAACAGAATGTTTCACTTAAACATGCCTTAATATAAATGGTCCCAATCCAAAAACAATTCCATCAGTAGGGAACAAGAGAGGATGCATGGATTATTTATGTATTTCAGTACAGGAAATCAGCACTATTTGACTTGACAGCACTGATCACAGCATATAATTAAAGATGTAAAGCAACCTGAAATCTTCTACTACTATAGAAACCTGCTGTAATATATCAGAGAGCTCCCGAAGGGATATTTGATGCACTAGTTTCTCCACACAGAATGCTTATGATGAAGACAAGGGCGTTTAACACCACTTCTGGCTCAAGAGGGCTAAATCATGTAAGAATCTGCAATAATCTAAATGTTAGTTCAAATGCTCTGAAAACTCATTAATTATTTAAATTTTGAATTGCCTTACAATCAAAATACACAGGAGAATCTCCGAGATTCAATTAGTCATGTACTGGACCAAAACTTAAAATTAAATCTCAGCTGAGTCACTGACATTGAGAGTTTGTGGGCAAGTCACTAACTCTCACTTCAGTTCTCTAATAAAACGAGAGTGACCTATGTAATACGGTCAGGGAAAAAATAAATGACAAACACTGTAGAGTGTATGGAATATTAACGGTACTACATAAATGTGCCAAGATTCAAAGAGCTATTTCAGGCATGCCTAAAGGCCTCTGACTTTTCTTTGAAGCATGGTCCCTCCTGCTTTAATATGAAATCCCTCTCAAATTCAATAAATGGTTTGCCATGTGGCACACAGGCTGCTGCTCTAGAAAAATGTCCAATCCCCTTTGGGTACCTGGAACTAGCTCTGCCGCTCTTTGGATCCTGACCATAGCAAATAATAGCATCTATTTTTATACCTTTGGATCATAACCAAATTACTGAAATACTGAACTTCAATAAACCATAAAATGTCTGTGTCACTGCTGCCACCAAACCCGTTCACATTAAACCATTTTGGAACAGGATTACACACTCTGTTTTCAACCAAACATTACTAACAGCTTTTCCCAGCACTTGTATTAATTGGAAACAGAACACCTTTTCTGGAACGCTTTCGCTTTTGTCCCTTGTCTCTCTGATTTTTTACTTGGATTTTCATTTCAAAGTTTTTCTTTTGCAGGCTCTGAAATTTCTGTTGAAAGAGAAAAATGGGAACTGAGAGGAGTAGGCACCTTTTGTTTGTTTATATTCAAGTCATACAATGAACAAAATAAATGTTTTTCAGGAAATATTCAGAATCTACTATATACAAAGTGCTCTCTCTATATTAAAAATGCATTGATGTCCCAAATTACAAGGATTAGAAATATATCCCAAACTCTATACTTGTCATCATAGCATACAAAATATGCAAGATTTCTCTTTTCAATGGAGCTTGTTCACGAATGAAAGGGAAGATATGCATTTATGAAATGTGCATGATGTTCAAAACACAAGTGATTATAGGACCAGATACACAAATACAAACCTTTAGGATGCAGCTAATCTCCCACACTTGCATGGAGCTTCTGGATATCATTGATAAGAATTCTACTAGCTTAAATGTAGTATCTTTTCCTTCTGGATTATTACTTATTGTATATACTCATGTATAAGTCAACTTCATATGCCAGTTGAGGACACATTTAGAGGCCAAAATTATCAAAGTTGATATGATCTATAGGTAAGTTGAGGCTCATTCCACAGAAAGGGGAAAGGGCCAATGCTGCCTCAGGGGACCAGCAGCCCCTGGCTATTGCCACTTTTTCCCAACCAGGCCAGAAGCAGGTTAATGGCAGGAAAATAAAGGATTCTGTGATTCTTTTATGTTCTCCCAGGATCGACTTAAGCTTTCACATTTTGCTACACCTTTTTTGACAAAAGGTATGGTACTGACATTGGCTCATGGAGAAGTCAACACAGGCTTTTAGGGTTAAAAGAATTATAGAGTAATACATGTGAATATACAGTAAAAATTATATTCAGACATCAATCTCGAACTTCTACAAAAAGGGCTGAGTGAAATAGTGCCTTCAGAATGCTGAAATGTTTGGGCAATTCAAACATTTCAGCACACTTTTGTTTTGCTTTGCCTTAAAAGCTGAACCTCTGGCTAACTTGTATCACAAACTACTTTTGAAATTCTGCATACAGTTCACTGCTATTCTTGTCTACTCATAAGCTATTCCCATTGAGCCTAATTAAGGTCACTCCTAAGTAAGTATAGTGAGTATAGGATTGCAACACCAGGCATATGTGCTGTTCATGAAATATAAATCCAAAGCCCATGTAGACATTTAGTACCAGAACTGAAGCAAAACACAATTGACATTTTCAGGAAATGTAGTAATAGGTGAACAGATTAATAGGCTTACTAGACATGGCTAAAGAAAAGGCTGCTGAATTTGGAACATTTAAAAAGATACTGGTTTTTGGTGTTTTTATGTTTTAATTGTATTTTATGTATTTTGTTCCTTGGATAAACCGTTCCGAGCCTTCGGGGAGTGGCAGTATACAAGTTGGAATAATAATAATAATAATAATAATAATATGTAGGGTGAACTATCAAATCTGGTCTATTAACTAATCAGATTTTCAGTTCTCTTCTTCTGTATTAAATCAAGATATAAAACCAGTTTTTAATAAAGTAAGTTAGTCTATACAGTTTTTGAGACGTCATATAAGGAAATTGAACACATCTCCAGTCAGCAAACAAATCCGGAAGTTTCTTCTGCTTAGCGTAAAATAACACAGACCAGGTTAAATTCCAAATAATTTTGTCAACTTGTTTTTCCAAGAAGTAATACTGGCCTAATTTTTTTTACATAAAAGGTTTACCAGCCTACATATCATCACTATTGTCAAGTGCAGGGCAGCAATCAAACTCACATTCCACATATCTAAAGAAACTCCAGATGGACATGCTTGGGATTCCCTTTCTTCATCCGCCAATGTTATAGAATGAGGTTTGTTTTGTGTGACCCTTTCAGGTTCCTGAGTCTCCAAAATTTGAAAATCTTCTAAATCTTTTTGTTCTCTTTCCTCCTTTATGATAGACACAGGACCATCCAATGTTTCTTCCTCATCAGAACTTATGTCAACGTCGCTTTCGTTCACACCAGGAGGTAACAAACCACTCCACATCTCTAGGTATGAAACAGAGGTGAAATATCATTATGCAGAAATCTGTATCAAAATTATTAAAAGTGTCTATAGAGCAATTCTCCATTTATAAAACAGGGACTTCTCATGATCTTAAATATTATACATCAATGTCAAAGTGAATTCAGATTTGCTTAGATCCAAAGTAATTGGATGAGAAAAGAAATCCTCTGGACATATAAAGAGAATTAGGGAAATACAATATTGTTAAATATTATTTTTTCATTGTAAGTGATTAACACAGGCTTATTAGAATGTCCAATGTCTTAGTATTATGAAATGGCCAGTTTACTCAACTATATTAAACAATGACAATAATCCAAATGTATGTCTATATATTCTGATGGCCATCACTGCATTGTGCCAGGAAAGGTAATGACCACGTGCTATTTCCAAAAGACAGAAGAACCCCCCCAAACTTACACTTATGTCGTGACTTGAATAAAGAAAATACATTTCTTTATAGAATAAATAAAGAAAATACATTTTTTCAAGAAAGATAAAATAACAAAACAAAACTGAAACAACACAACAGCATAAGCCAAATCTTTTAAAGCAGCAACCTAAACCTAAAGTTGCAATGGTGCCATAGCACTAATAGGGCATAACCTATGCATGAAATATCTATGCATGAAATACTTCTGTGCTTACAAAGAAGTCACACTAAACTAAATAAGGAATCCATAACATCTGAGGGATGATATCATGCAATGCATCCATGTTATTGATCTGAATTTGGAACAGCGGTTATGAAAGCGGGATCCTTATTTAAACATTAGAATAATAATGGACTTGATCTTACAAGGTTATAAGCTTACAGTTTAGAATGAGAATATCGGTAAAGGCAAACTTTCTCTAAAGGCAATTGTGAAGACTCCAATTCGAATTTGTGTCTTAAGTGTGGAGAGAGTGTGAGGATTCAAACTGAGGTCTGTGACAGGGCAGAATATACTACCAATGCCACCACAATATGTAAGGATTCTTTTAACTGTTACTTGCTGCCACCATTTATTTTACTGAGCTTGGCTACCCACTAAGAAACAGGTGTTTCAAGGGTTGTCGGAGAAAGAATCACCAGAATAGATGTTTTTATCAAAGAACTATCAAGTTTATTTAAACAGTGTTTCGAGCTTGGAGGTTTCAAGAGTTCAAGAGCTTGTGTGGTTACAATCTACTCAGAGGTACTTTCTTAAGGTTACAAGATGCTAACTATGGAGATACAGTCTAACACAAAGCTACTGCACTCCTAAAACTAATAACTCAGCAGTTTACACACACTCTGCTGGTCATTAACAGCCACTGCTTTTCTAGCAGTCTACACACCTCCACTACTACCCTTTCCCCAGAGTACAGTCAGGCTTAGAATAAACCCAGAGTCTTTTCAACCATGCGGAAAGCTGGCTGAACAGACTCCCTAATTCTCTCACACACCCTTCTGCGTTTGCAGTTAGCCACAAACTGAAAATATTTGAATCCGAGGATTCTAAAGCCATCTGCAGGCTCCGCCTCCAGTTTCCATGGTGATGGAGGTTCTTGGAAGCTCTGCCAGATAATTTTACTGTTAACCCCTTAGGGTTAGCGAAGTTCCACCCTTACAAAATACTTACATATACATAAATATCAACTACATTTGCAACCTGTAACAAATAAATATGACTTCACCACAGCAATATAGAAAGATTTTGTTTTATTTTATTTATAAAAATATGTAGCTGAACATGGGTGAGATTGGAAGAGGGGCTATTGCCAGGAGCCATCCACAATGACATTAAACCTAGTGAAGCATAGCTCTATATGGTTCAAAAGACCTCATAGCCTCTTATGAGTTAGCCAAGTTCTCCTACTGCCAAAAATCCATTTCAGGCGATTTTAAGCAACTGCTGCAGCAACATACATAGCTCATAGCATCTTTCTTCTTTTTGCTTCACTAAGATGCTCAACCTTTGATTCAGCAGAAGGTGGTAGCTTGCAGGGATGACTTCCCTTGGCATCAGATGGAGGGTTCAGACAATACAAAGCCATTAAACAGGATAATTTTCAAGCATGAAATTAATTGCTTCGATTTCAGTTGCACAATAAGGTTACATTTCCAGTAATATGCAGAAGACCAATCTTTCTCCTTCTTAGTTGTGTTTAAACAGGGTCTTCTATGGTACTTAGGTGCAATTTGCTATGAATCACTTATAAAAAATAAGATCTGGTTCTTAGTCTGAGTTTCTTACAGTGTCAAAAATGAACCATTCTGCCAAAACTGTACTGTAATCAAACGTATCTTGCCATTTTTGTACATTTACTGCCCAGTCTCCCTACAAGTTTGATCTGGTTGAGTCTCAAACTCCCCCAGCTGTTAAAAAAAAATCTTTTCATGATATTCTATTCTTTAAAAATTGCAGCAGAAATCATTCTTGCTATGGATTAAATGACTGACCTTGGTGACATTACTTATGGCTCACTCTCAGTAATATATAAAACATCAAAGTTGCTTTTGACCAAATTTTTAGTTCCTCTGTTCATCACTTTTTGCTTTTGATGTTAAATCTGTGACTTAGTCAACAATCTGTCTCAGCTTAAATATGGTAGAGACATGCAAGTATATAACTTGTATATTTCTGTCCCTCACTTTGAGGGGTTATTGACCAAGTTGTTTTATCAAAAGTTCAGAAAACTTTCAGGCCCTACAGATAGCCTTTTTACAAAACAAATGGAAACTGGCTGCCAAACTACAAAGGATCATAGAAGATGGGGAAATCGCATTGTTATTTTGATGTTTCTGTTCTGGATATTGCAGTTTACAACAAATATGAATGTTGCAAATTAAGGATGATTATGCTTATTCACAAAGGAATAAGTTGGATTTTAATGTCACTCCTGTTTCATATCTCATCACACAGGGCCAAAGTCGACATGACAGCAATAAACCTTTGTGGTAAAACCCAAATCCTTTATACAAGGATCCAAAAGGGGAGGAGGGAATCCTATTTTCTGAGAGAGAAAAAGAGATGAAATAGGGAAGGCCCTACTGTCAGATTGATCCAAATTTACTTTCCCATCAGCTGTATTCCAATACTGGCATCCAGAAGGGGTTTTTTTGGCACTTTTGGAAATGGCTGCTACTTTGGGTTTATATCCTTTACATTTTTAAGTTTTTATTTCTGTACCAATTTTAAAACCTTTTCGTCTTGTTATATTAGTTGAGTTAAATTTTACCATTTGTTTAATTCGATGGTAATGTCTTGCTTATGTTAAGGTTTACTATGTCATTTTTAATTTATGTTGTCTTGTTTATTGGCTGGTGGTATTATACAGCATTGAATATTGCCGTTATATGTTGTTAACAGCCCTGAGTCCTTAACGTGAAGATAGGGTGGAATACAAATAAAGTTGTTATTATTATTATCATCAACATGTTGGAAAAAGATAAAGACGATGATAGTGATGTTGCATCATTATAATTTCCACATATCTTTCAGTCTTCAGCTTGGGCTATATCATTTCTTTCATCACCTTGCCTGTCTTTAAATTATTCCAAACTGATATATATATATATATATATATATATATATATATATATATATAGCTCTATACGGTTCTGGCCCAGCTTACTTGTCTGAACGCATCTGTCGCTACGTCCCACCTCGTAACTTAAGATCATCGGGGAAGGCTCTGCTCTCACTTCCGCCAGCAACTCAACTGTGGCTGGCGAGAACGAGAGACAGGGCCTTCTCGGCTGTGGCCCCCTGCCTGTGGAATGCACTTCCAAGCAAAATACAATCAACCCCGTCCCTCCTAGCTTTCAGGAAGAAAGTAAAATCATGGTTGTGGGACCAGGCCTTTGCACAGTAACTGCAGCACTTTATTTGGAACGGACTGTTTTAACGACGAACATGAAACGACGGTATCCGCCATTGATTGATTTGAATGGGCATTGTATAGATACCTCTCCAGTGGCGCCCCCTTGTTGTGGGAGAGAGGCTTGCGTACCCTAATGAAGTTGTGAGCTATGCTGGCGGTGGCATAATAGCCACCGGTAGGGCCTCCCATGCCAGACAGGTCACAACCGAAGGGCCTGACAAAGAGCGCCAACGGGCAGGATGGGCTCTCTAGCCTTTTGGCAACCATCCAGAGAGAAGGAAAACTCTAAATTCAAATCCGGGCAAATGGTCCTCGTCTAACCCTGTAAGGTCAACCATCTAAGAGAAAGCACCTCTAATCAAACCTACGACCTGAGGACCTCGCTGCCACCGTCCAAGCTTGCTAGGCCCCGGCAGACGAACCTTTGGTTTAAAGGGTGATGCCAGTTCTGTGCACGCTGCGCTCCACCAGAAAAGTCCATTGCACAGGCTCGAAGGACACATCCAACCTCCGAAAAAGCCCTGTTAGTCATCAGCGTGCTTGTAGAAAGCGTGGGATGAGTCCTTCCTGAATCTTCGTTCGCGAAGAAAAGCCAAGAAGAAGTATAGATAGAATTTTAAATGAATTGGCTAGTTAACGTTTTAACGTTGATGTTTTAATCTTGTTGTATTAGTGTTTTATATTGTGTATTGTTGCGGGCGTCTAATTGTGCCTTGTAAGCCGCCCTGAGTCATCCCCTCCCCCTCCCCCGCCCAGGGGTTGAGAAGGGTGGGTTAGAAATACAGTAAGTAAGTAAATAAAATAAATATAAAGCCTTTCAAAGTGTTTTTTCCCTTCAGAAGGGCATGCCTTCCTCTGAGGCTGAGACAGCATGGCTTGCCCAAGGTCACCCAATGGGTTTCCACAGCCAAGAAGGAATCCGACCCTGGTTTAAAAGACCTGGGTTCGAATCCCTGCTCTGCCATGGAAAACCATTAAGTGACCTTGGGCAAGTCACACTCTCTCAGCCTCAATGGGTGGCACTGCCAGAACTCCAAGAAAAGCCTGTATTTGGGCTCCAACTTCCACAATTCCTAACCCCCTCAAGCCCTTTCCTTTTCCCCCTCAACTGCTTAATGTCTACTCCATATAATAAATCGAGATCTTCCACCTCGAATAGCGCTTCCCAAGCTGTAGGCCGCAAGAGCTTTTGGACTTCATTTCCCAGAGTTCCTTACCGTTGACCACGCTGCTAGGGCTTCTGGGAGTTGAAGTCCCAAAACGTTGAGGACCAAAGGTTGGGAAGCCCAGAGGACCCGAGGAAAGCCTTTTTCTTTAAAGGAACTGTCAAAACTCGGAGAAAAGTAAGGCAGCGTCCATTTGGTCCTATTTGGTTCCACCCAAGCGAGGCCTTGGAAATCTTTTGCCCATTCCCAGCTCACTCACCCGCCGAGGATTGTTTACATCGCCGCCATCTTGGACCTTCTCCCTCAGCCGGCGTTAGCTCCGCCTCTCAGCCAATCAGTGGCGTCAAATCGCCAGCCCCGGTGGTCTCCATAGCAACCGGCTTTCTTTTCGGCTCTAGAGCTACGGAACTAATGACCGCAGCCGCAAACGTGCGGTTCCCATTCGTAGCCGTTCTAATGGAGAGGGAACAAGGCATGAAGGGATGGCTCTCCCCAAAGTCTTTATTCAGGGGGAAATTAACAAACTCATGTATATTACATTATAAAATATTGTGATATTTACATTTTTAGACTTTCAGATATATTTTCTAATGAATATTTTGTAAATAAAAGTCCTTTCAGCTACAATTTCCCCATTCTGCCTATATATGGTGACTGGGGACAGCCCACAGTTCTTTTGAAATTAAAGTCGGTTCTCCCTCCCTCTCCCCTCCCTCTCTCTCTCTCCCCCTCCCTCTCCTTCCCTCTCCCTCCCTCCATCCCTCCCTTACTCTCCCTCCCTCGCTCCCTCTCTTTCTCTCCCTCCCTCCCCCTCCCTCGACTCCCTCTCTCTCTCTCCCCTCCCTCCCTTACTCTCGCTCCCTCTCTCCCCCTCTCCCTCCCTCTTCCTCCATCCCTCTCCCTCCCTCTCTTTCTCTGTCTCCCTCTCCCTTCCTCTCCCCCTCCCTCTCTTTCTCTCTCTCCCTCCCTCTCTCCCTCCCTCTCTCTTTCTCTTTCTCTCTCTCCCTTCCTCTCTCCCCTCTCCCTCCCCCATCCCTCCCTCTCTCTCCCTCTCTTTCTCTCCCTCCCTCCCTCTCTCTTTCTCTCTCTCCCTTCCTCTCTCCCCCTCCCTCTCCCTCCATCCCTCCTAAAGCGGGTTTGGTACTTTTCCGTGCAAAAACTACAGTCAGAGAGTGATGCTACATGCGTGTTTAGCTTTGAAATGCGGGTTCCTGTGCCAAGAATCAGACAGGCACTTGCAATATGAGAATAACACTGTGATTGAAGCATTCTAATACACCCTGTGCCTGACTTGAGATAACATAGGCTAGATGGGTGAAAGCAGTACAGATTGTGCCATGGGAGAACTTAATGCGAATAGAGAAAGCACTGCGCATGACAGAGAGTCTTGAAGCAGAACCGGGAGTTCTAGAACCCCAAGTACCAAGTTAATCTTACCAACGCTGCCCGAACGTGCGGATACAAGGATGAGGGAGAACGCGTGACAACTGTGAAGTAGGATGAAAACAAAAAGGTTTATTTCTTTCACCAGCTGGTGGGTATTTCGCCAGCAGAACACAGCTGCAGGTAGGGGCAAAGGACCCCGATACATTTCATACAAGGATATTTATACCTCAATGGAGTCCATCCAGTTAAACCCACCCCTCCTTCATGGTTAAATCAATCATAATTGGCTGGTGATTACTGTTGTTACATGACATTTCATTAATCCAATAAACATCACTCAAATCATTTACATCATTCTCTGTCATCCCTAAATCTGAGAACAATAGCCATCTATAAAGTAATTCTTTTCTCACAGTGCAAGCTATCCATGTTGGGCCTCTCTGTTCTTTTAACTTGCAACTCTAGTTCCGGGCTTCCTGCCAGCAGAGAAGGTAGGACTTTTGCCATGCGCACTGGTGTTTTCCATTCGCATTAAGAATCCCATTAACTTTCATAGCTCAAAACTGCACTGTATTCCCACTCATCTAGCATATATGGTATAACTTGGCACAGAGTGGATTAAAATGCATTTAATCAGGGTTTTAGTCTTCCATAGCATGTGCCTGTTTGATTATTGGCACCAAAACCCTCTTTTTCAGAGTTGACGCGCAAGTAGCATCACTTTCTGACTGTACTTTTATGCTCGGAAAAGTACCAAACCTGCTTCATTCAGGATTTCTCTTTTGTGGGAAACCCATCGCAAGGGTTTCCTACACCAACATCTGGAACACCTATTTAGACCAATCAACCCGCCAGTCTCGTAAGACCCCGGGCCTTTCAGTTACGACAGTATGTACACCTTTACTGTCTCTAAGGAACTCTGTACTGCCTTAACACAAAATCTGAGCATAATAGGCAGACAGC